>JANSVA010096276.1:0-10785 GCA_025504915.1 Erythroxylum reticulatum
CTAACCATTCAATCATCCAAAATTGTAGCTCAAAACTCAAAGTCAAAGAAGCTATCACATAACACATATCATGTCGAATTCATCATCAAAACATAATCACTCAAATGAATCGTGCTTGAAAATTCAAAGATGCAATGCACAAAAAATGGCTCGAGAGTTCCATGGATCAAAAAGGCAAAACTGAAGTTTGCACTATGAACAAAATGAGTCCATTCTTCGGATCATATATGCCACAAGCAGGCAATTGGGACAAGGCTTAGTCAACGTGCACGTGACGGATGAAATGGTTTCTCTCTTGCCCAAACACAAACAAATTCTATGCTCAATTCAATTCATCATATATATTCATTCTTATGCATCTCATGCTTTTCTTCTTTTTCGAATATACAAAATGCATGACATGTTAATACATCATATTACAGTTTCCAACATTCAAAACAATTCAATTTCAACCAATTAAACATATACGCATACAAGTAAGCAAATAACCCATTCACACAATAACTATAAACTCATTACCCACCTAAATTGTTTAGGAAATCTAACTCAATAGTGCCTTTCCTCTTGCTCTTAAGTAAGATTTCCTTGGTTCCCTAACACAAACCAAATTCTCATATTCAACCTAAATTCAAATGAAAATTTATAAAACTTTAATAATACAAAAAAATGCTAAAATTGAGTTTAAACTTAACCTGCCCATAGTCTATCTAGGTTAGAAAGACCAAAACCTACTCCAAAGACCCAAAAAAATCATTCTCTCTCTAATCCCTTTTGTTTTTCAAGTAAGAAGGAAAGACTAAGATTGTTGCCTCTATCAAGCTTGATTTTTCTTCTTTCCACGTTTTCTTCTTCTTTCCTAGCTTCCCCCACGATTTTTCTTCTTCTTCTTTCTTCTCCCACGTTTTTCTCTTTTCTTTCTCTCTTCTCACGATTTTTCTCTCTTATTTTCCCTAGCTTCACCGATTCTTCTATCTTCTTCTTCTAATTTAAGACAATATTTTGTTTTGTTCTTCCAAAATTACCCCTCGTTTCCTTTGTTCTTCCAAATTTACCCTTCTTTTGTCTGTTATGACAATTTCCCTAATTTAATTATAACATCTTTATTTCATAACTCAAATTTCTACTTATTCTTACTCAATTAATGGACTTAATTCTAAAAATAAATAAACAATTTAATAAATAAATAATTAAATAAATCATAAATAACTAAATAAATAATAAAAATAAAAATCGAGCCCTAACATTGATATTGTCCTATATTGAAGAAACTTATGATATTTGCTATGTGTTTCATAATTTAGAAGGTGATATGGCATTATTTTTAATGATATAGAAACTAAAGACATAGGAGAACAAATGTCTAAAAGACTTCAGAACCTAGCTTGAACACTTGTTATGTGAAAATTAAGGAACAAGTGGGGGCATGGTTAAATGAAGAGAAAAATAGCATGGTAAATGGATACAAAAATAACTTGGATATCCATGTCTTATGAATGTTATTCAATGGGTATTAATTGGTAGCATGTAGATGCTATACATATGGCTTAATGGCTATTTAATGGAAGCATGTATAGTGTACATAGTTCAATGGTTCAGTGTAAAGAAAACAATATGTATATACTATGTATGTTATTTAAATGGATAGAAGACAACATGTATAAATCATGGAAGTTGTTAAATGATTGAACGAAAAGAAAACAAAATTTTAATCTTACTAAATGATAATATTTTGGCTAAGCCCTTTGTTATAAAATTTGTAAAACAAGGTGGTAAGTTATGGATATACGTGGTAGGTTTTAGGAACCCTTCAAGGGTCTCCCTTATAGTTGAGTAAGACCATAAAGCTTTTTCGATCACTGTAGACTCAAGATTAATAAAGAAAAAGCACCAAACATGTGAGGGCAGTTTAGAATAAATGAAAATCAATAAGTGTGTATTTAAATCGATTTGTTAAAATGATTTTTACCTTACTATTAAAAGTAATTTTATGAATAATTCCATTGGTGCTACTACTTGGATTTAAAAGTTAATCTTAATGAGATTTAAATATACTTTGATTTAGCATTGAATTGAGTTTTTAATGACCTTGGAAACTAACGAGATGTGCATACGCTTTGAATTATCATTTAATTAAAATTTGCATAAGCTTTGAATTGGCATAGAAATCAATTTTGAATATGTTTTTAATTGGTATTGAAATGAGGCGTGCTTATGTACTAATTGTGATTTAGCATATGCTACACTGTTAGGTCTTTATACATACGATTTTATCAATTAGAGTATGTCCTAAGGTGCATGGTGGTTTTTGGGGACATATGTCTCTAACATGGGTGGTGTTGTGTTTGTTAGTATGTCCTATGAGTTGCCTTCTGCACGTGTGGAGTATATATTGTGCTAGCACTATTATGGGTAAGTGATGCAGAACCAGCTCTGTAACCACTGATTTATATCTAGTTCTAGCATCGTTATAGGTAAACGATACAGAACCAACTTTATAACAATCGATATATAGAGGTTAACTAGGCATGGGTAAGCGATGTAGAACTAGCGCCGTGGCCTTAGACCTAAGGTTATTGTATGAAAAAGAAAATTAGTGATAGGTTATGTATTAAAAAGAAAGTTCATGAAATTATTGTTTGCCATCACTATTTACTTTACAAGAAAAGCGGAACTTGATCTCAGAAAATATATATATTTTCTTTATATATGCATTGATCTTATAAGAAGAAAAGAATTTGTTTTGTAAGAGAATTGATTATTTCTTGAAAATAAAAGAAATTGTTTTCTTTTATGGAGTTTAATATTTGCATAAATGTTTTTTTATTGGAAACCAGTAACACTCATTGAGCTCATTTAACTTACCCTTTATTTTATGTTTTGAAACAAAACCTCCCAGGTGCATGCTCAGGGGCTTCATAGCAGGGACTCCACCTTGCAAATGGTCAACTTCATTAAGCGTTGTTGTGTAGGAATTTTTATTTTTCCTTGTACATATTTTTTAGAATTGTTGCATATCTTTGAAGAAGTTTTGGAAAGTACATTTTTATAAAGAATGGATGTGTATAAAGGTTTTTAAATGGGATGCACGATGTTGTTTTAGCTTTCAAATTTTATTGATGTAACTATTTGAGACTGCATATAAGTGGATTTGAAGTCCAAAACTTGGAGTTGAGAAATTGATGTAATAAAAGAAAATTTTTGAACTTTGACAAGGAATTTGAAATTTTTAGGATGTCAAAATACAATCGTTGTGTTGTTGAAATTTTTAATAAACTAAAAAACAAAAATCCACTGTTTACATTTCTTATTTTGAATTGAAGCTTTTCCTTAACAAAGGCAATAGGCTTAGCTTCACAGGAACTTCCAGCCAACTCGGATATCAGCTGGATACTCACCATGGAGTGTTGGGTAGGTCGCCTAGTCATTATAAGATAGAGGCTGTTAGATTCTACCTCTAAAAGTTTTTAATTTTGGTTTGAAGTTGAGTTCTAGATGTTGTCTTTCTTTTTAAATAACTTGTAGTTTGTGGGCTATAACTCCCGATATAGTTAACTATATTGCATGAAATTTATGCCATTATAAATTTAATACATAGGGGAATGAAATTAATTGATAAGATATAGGCCAATATGGAAATTAAAGGAAGAAGAAGAACCAATATGCATTTTTTTCTAAAGTTAACATATGGACCGATTGGATTAAAGCATGTATGAACAATAAGATTAAAGTTTGGATATAATTAAAGCTTCTGTGTATCCAATAGAATTGTAACACACGGTCCAATAGAATTGTAACACACGGTCTAATAAAATTGTAACATACGATCTAATAGACTTGTAATATATGGTCCAATAGAATTGTAACACATGGTCCAATAATATTGTAACATATAGTCCAATGGGATTGAAAGATGTGTCTAAGACAAGAAAACTCACGAAAAAGCATGTGGAGAGACACTTTGAGGGTTTAACTTCATATTTTTTTCCCCTCTCCATTTCACCCTCTTCATCCATCATTTTTCATTTGGTGATTCAAGCAAAGCCAAAGAGGAAGGGACAAAAAAACATTAGAAGAACTACTTTGCCAATTTTAAGGTTTGAAACTTCACTTAGTTAATTTATGTATTTGTGTATATTTTAATGTGTAAAAAGATTTATTTGGATGTGGAATGGTTTTTGGGATGATGTTTTGGTGTTATTTTGGTGTTATCTTGCATAGAATTAGTTGAATATGACAAGAGAGAATCTTGTAGCGGAATTATATCTAGGATTTATTGAATCAGTCACATTGTTTGATTCATAACTCAAGCCTACAGACCTCTAAATTAGGGGATTTTAGCTACATATGAAACCTAATACATAGAAAGAAAAACATATAGAAGATCCTTTGGCTTAATTATGGCTTTATGACATTGGAAATTGGGATAAAAATGGTAACCTGATGTTGACTCTATTTTCGAGTAGCTTATGATATTTGGCCTATATCTCATAATTAGGAAGTTGAACTGGTTTGATTATTAGTGATATAAGAACTAGAGACAAAGAGTAACAAATTTATAGAAGATCTTAAAACCTAATTTGAACATTTTCTATATGCATATTAAGGATTTACTAGAGCCTATCATATGATTTGCTTTTGGATTGATTGTTTACCTATTTTTAAACCATCGTAGTCTTAGCCCAAATTGCACTATTTTGAGTTTGCTTTTCTTTACAATTTTTACTGAATCCTATCTTAACCTTTTTGAATGTGTATGAAACTTTTGAAACACCTAGAAATAAATGAAATAGGATTTACCACATATGAATTGGGTGACTGAATATAGGATTTTAATATTGAACATAATGCATACTAAAGAAAATTTACATGTACATGAATGATTTGTATGCATATTCATTACTCATATATGTATAGTATGATTATACAACTATGGTTTTTGTTAAGTAAAGAGGACTTCACTTCTATTAATTTTGATGACAATCAAATAACAATAATCTTAGAAATGTATGAACTGTTTTAGTAAGTTTGTTAAGTGTGCAAAAAATGTAAGTAACACTTAGTCAACTCAGAAGGTGCCCGTTCAACACTAGATGAAGTGAAATACTAGACGAAATGCAACACTAGAAGAAGTGAAACACCAAACGAAGCGCAACACCAGACAAAGTGCAATAATAGACGAAACGATATAATAGACGAAGCAGAATAACAAACCAAACATAATAATAGAGAAAGAATTATTCCAGATGATACAAAAGGAAGATATTCTAGAACGTCAGATAGTTAGTTAGTTGGAGTTAGTTACAGGACTCAACTAATAACTGTTTCTAGAAGATTCAAGAATAAAGTTGGAGGCTTAGGCTATAAATACTAGTTCTAGTCGAAGATAAAGATATAGAATGCTTTTACATTAGAAAATATTCTGTATTTAAAGTACGAAAGAAGTAAGTGAATACATCTATAACCTAAAGCTTAAAAAATACTTTTCTTAAAGAGAGAAAGGAAGGCTAGAGCCTGGAGAGGCTAATACAATTGATAAAGAATACTTTGTGAGAGAGACTTGAAGAGGCTCTGCAAGTGAAGAAAGAATACTTGTAAAGTTGAAGAGTATAGTGAAATCTCAGATTAACTCTGAGGACTGGATATAGCCTAAGGTTTGGGGTGAACCAGTATAAAATCGCAGTGTCTATTCACTAACCCTTACTTTTAATTTTCTTGTTGTTAGATGAGTAGATAATATTAATTACGATTGCATTGCTTATGAACTTTAGCAAAGTGTTTTGGTAATCGTTTGAATTTTTTGTAAAGAAAATCAAGAAGTTTTAAAAGATTACACAATTCAAACCCCCTTCTTGTGTAGTTTACATGTCATATTTAAAAGATTAATATTTTCGAAAAGATTACACAATTCAACACCTTCTTATGTAGTTTGCATATCATATTGGATTTCAATATTAACAAGTGATTTACTTCAGTTGGTATCAGAGTGAGGTTTCCAAGAAACACTGTCACAAAGTGAGGACAAAGATCCATGGCTGAATCACATGTTTTTATTGTTGGAGGTGCCTCGATAACAAGACCTCCTATGTTCAATGGTGTGGATAATCATTATTGGAAGGACAGGATGCGGATCTTCATAGAATCCACACATATTGATTTTTGGGATATCATCGAGAATAGTCCATATACACCAAAAGATGATGAAGGAAATATTATCTCTCATAACAAATGTTCAGCCGATAAAAAACTCAATTTCAGTTGAACACAAAGGCCAAGTTCTTTCTAAGTTGTTCCCTAAGAAGAAGTGACTATGACAAGGTTCATGGATGCATATCTGTAAAGGAGATGTGGGACACATTAGCCATTGCACACAAAGGCACAAATCAAGTGAAAGAGTCCAAGATTAGTATTGTTGTTCACCAATATGAGCTGTTCAAGATGAAAGATGAGGAGACTATTGATCAAATGTTTGGACAATTTCAAACGATCGTTAACAGACTTAAAGCTCTTAGGAGAATCTATGATAATCAAGATCTTTTTAGAAAGATTCTAAAAAATCTGCCTAAAAGATGGAGACCGAATGTTACAGCAATACAAGAGGCTAAGGATTTAAGCAAGCTGAAGCTAGATGAATTGCTTGGTTCACTAAAGATACATGAAGTAGAGCTTGATTCAGAAGATAAACCTAGAAGAGATAATTCTATTGCATTAAAGGCTGGTCAGAAGAATTAAAAGAATCTGAAAAATAGAAGTACATCTTCAAAAGCATTGAAGATTGAAGAAATCAAGAATGATGATGTCAATGAATTTGATCAAGATTCAAGTGAAGATGATGATGAATTATCTTTCATTTCAAGAAAGATTTAAAGGATATGGAAAAAGAAAGAAAAAGGAAATAAAGTCTTTTCTTTTTAAAAGAATAGCAAAGATAAAGTTAAGAATGAGAAAACGCCTATCATCTGCTATGAGTGCAACAAACGAGGACATTACAAGTTTGAATGTCCATTGCTAAAAAATAGAAGAAAAGTAAAGAAAACAAAAAGAGCATGATGGCAACGTGGAAAGATTTGGACTCATTCAAATCTAAATCCGATTCAGAAGCATCAGAATAAGCAAATATAGGCTTGGTAGTTGTAAAGGAATGCAACGATAAGGTAACTTCTAACTTTAATGATCTTTAAGAGGCATATTTAGAATTGTTAGAAGATTCGCATGCTATATTAAAGCAATATAGGATTTTGAAAAAGAAACTTATAAAAAGCTCGAAGAATGCAGAAGTGTTAAAGAAAGAAAACGTCTGCCTTAAGTAACAAGTAGACAATATGAAAAAGAAAGTAACTGTATATAGATCTGAGGAAATAAATCAATTAAAACAAATGATTAATAGTTTTTCAGTAGATTTATCAACATTTACTGAAAGGAATAAAAGGATGAATAATATGATTGGAAAATATAGACATCCAAAGGATAAGAGTAGTTTATGGTCTACTGTAGAAGCTGAATATATGTCAACTACAAGCTGTTGTTCATAAACTTATGGATTAAGTATTAGTTGGAAGACTACTCTATACAAGAAGATCAAATTCCAATCTTCTGTGACAAAACAAGTGCTATCAGTTTATCAAAGAATCCAATACAATACTTGAGCGCAAAGCATATTAAAGTTAGACATCATTTTATACAAGACTATGTATAGAGAGGAATTATTAGTCTATAATTTGTTGAGATGAATCAACAATGGGTAGATATCTTCACTAAACCTTTGTGTGAAAATAGATTCAAGGAAATCAGGAGAAACTTGAATATGGTAATGCTGAATGACCATTTGTCTGACACGTCATAACCCAGATGATTCATACAAGTAAAAGATGAAAAGTCATAAGATTTCGAGTAAATAGTAACGGTAAGTTATGAACGATAACTTTTTAAGAGTAGGTATTATAGGGACATCCTCTAAAAATTCTAAAATACCTTTTACTTTAGAATTTCCTTGAAACACTTTGAACTGAATTGTTTAGCATTCTCAACAAAGATGATTTGATACCTTGTTCTAACCTTCAAGTTCTTTTAATCTCATATTCTTACTTTTAGAGACTAACATTGCTACTTTGAGTGAAATACATTTGTGTGTTTAGTTTTTATTTGTTACAAATTACAAATGGAATAATCATTTATCTATAAGCGGCATGTTAAATTCAAATCGTTAAAGGAAAAAAAGATTAACATTAAACTAGAGGTTGAAGCAGTTGGCTGGAAAAACTTCTTTAAGGTTCGTGAAAAGGTCTATTTGAATGAGAATATATAAATTTTGGAAGAATGCAAAGGTGGTGGATGACACCTTAGAATCAATGGTAGATAGATTGTTGGTTATTGTGACGTAAGATACTATCGAAAGGGTTATTGGGTGTGTTAGTATTGAAGTAAAGCTATCTAGAAATACAAAATGGATTACTCAAGGTCGTGTAGATAAAATGCACATCATTCGATAACTTTATGGAAGTAGTGATCCAGAAGTTAAGAAGGCGCCAACCCTTATTCCGAAGGCTAAGGTTCTACACTCACTACTTCTTCATTGTGTTCTACCAAGATTAGGCTCAAAGGACGCTGTGACAAAGAACAATGAACATTGTCTATAACACCTACTGAATCATCAACCCATTAATCTTCTGTACTTGATTTTGAAGTATATGATGAAGTCAAAAAGAGATTCTAGCTCTTTACCGTATGGAATGCTATTGACAAGGATTTTTAGATAATCAAGAATCCTTCTTGACAGAGGTAATAGGGTAAAGATGGATGTGAAGAGCATTATTAATGCCATAACTATTCACATAATGGGGATGAAGTTTGATGATGAGGTGGATAAAGGTTCTACACTAAAAACAAGGTTTGAGGGGCAGCTAATAGTAAGACGGGTAGAAGTGAACGTGTTACGTCTGTAAGAAAAAAAAACCTTGATTTATAGGAAGCACATCTGTAGAAGGAAAGACTGAGAAATCGTCTGACTCACCAATACAATCTAAGACGATTCTACAAGAAGAGGAAAGCTGGGTTCAACAATCATCACAACAAGTGTTGCTAACGAGAAAGGCAGAGACACTTTAATTAGAAAGATCCAAACAGTCTAGAAGGTCTCCAAGACTATTGACCTTATGACAATAAGAACAGAAGAAGAGGAAATCTCTGATTCTTGATGGAGATTCTGAAAAGTAGGAGAAAAGATAGTAGCCTACCAGATTAATTGTCTCTATTTTACAAAGCTAATTAGTAAAATCATCTAGAGAGACAGAAATTAAGAGGAAGTTGGTATTTGAGAGGAAGAAGCCTCAACAACAACTTTCATCTAAATCGACAGAAGAACAAATGAAGGTGAAGGCTAGTCAGAAAAAGTTTTCTTCATCTGATGTTCAACAGAAGTAGAAAACAATTGAATACCAATTGGAACCTTACAATTCTTCTTAACCAACCAACAAAAAGGATTTGAGAATGAAGATTATAGAAGAATCAGTACCTGTTTTAAGTAGAAGCTCAATTATTATCAAAGAACCTTCAAAAAAGTCAATCAAGGTATTAGTCGAATTGATACCGATTAATGCTTAATCAATAAATCTTCGGAGTTATGAAGAACGAAGATTATATGATATTTTGCTAGATGAGAAGGCAGAACCATATCTATTGAATATTTCAAAGGATCGGTATACAATCTATCCGATTACTAGCAAAACATTAACAAAAATTATGCCAGACATACAACCAAGATGCTCAACCCTTGTGAGAAGTGAAGAAAAAGGGAAAAAGAAGATGTTTCCTGAGGAAAATAAAGATGATCTTACAGAAGAGCAGATACAAGTAGCTGTGAAGAACATAGATGATGCATGTAATGCAGCTCAACTTGGAGGAATCTATGTTTAACACCACGTTTCAAAAGCATCAGGAAGTAAATTTGAAATTTCAACCATAGATGAAAACTTCAAGGTAGTTGGTAAAGTAAAAGAAGGACAGTACAAAAGTATTATGGTTGAAGGTTTCAACTTAGAAATCTTTGTGCATTTGGTCATGCATTTTTGACCTTTAGGTTTCATACCTTCAGTCAAGGATGTGTTACACGTTCTTGGGCAACCAATTTTGAAACTACCTAGACCTAATGATCTTGATCTCTCAGAAGGAAAACAACCCTTTAGTCTACCCTCTATCAAAATTATAGAGTTAGACGTATTACCTTCAGAACCATTTGCTATTGAAAACCTTCATCCACTTAGTAAAATACAACGAGATTCTACTGATAATCCAAAGTTCTTGAAGCATTTCATCAATTGGATAGAAGCAAGTCACAGTTAAAAGGAAATTTAGGAAGCACTAGCAAAAGAAATTAAGGAAGTTCATACTAAAGTTAATGAACTAGCTGATTCAGTGGGTGATCTTCATAAAGACATAGCACTACTATGGGTTACTATTGAACAAGAGCTTAAGACGATCCGCACTGACATGCAACGTATATTTTCTAAAATTCTGATGCGTCTATAGTGAAGTAATCTTTTTAATTAATAACAAATAGGGGTAGAAGGAGAAAAAGAAGGAGAACGAAAAGAGAAGATAGAAAGTATTGTATATATCTTGTATGCAATATGCAATTCTTTTCTTATGTTTTTGCTTTATTATTCTTCGAAATACTATTCGTCAACTTTTAAAATTATAATTATTTGTTATCATCAAAAAGGGGGAGATTGTTAAGTTAAGAGGACTTCACTTCTATTAATTTTGATGACAATCAAATAATAATAATCTTAG
>JANSVA010096287.1:0-10784 GCA_025504915.1 Erythroxylum reticulatum
TTGCAAGAGGATGCAAAAACCTGGTCAAAATAGCATAACTCTCTGTCATAAGACATGTATGGTTACCAAAACAATTTGTCAAATCAAGAATTCATCTCGAATAGTCACTTTATTTAAGGATTTATAATCTATGAACATTCTCTATGAAGCATTTTGTTTTTTTTACTATAATAAATAGGGAAGAATAAGGGCTATTATTAGGCCTAATTGTTCTATAGGAAAGCATTTTAGTGACTAGTTTTTCTATTTTGGCTTTGGTGGAAGGGATATCTATATGGTTTGACTGAAATATGAACTTGGCCAGGATATAAAGGGATTTTATGATCATGCACATATACAGGATGTAGGCCCTTTAGTTCTTTCATTACATCTTTAAACTCAACCAGAATAGATTGAATATGGGGTGGTATTTTTGGCGATGATGGTTAGATTTTTAAATTTTTTATGGTATAAGGTTATAATAAAAGCCATTCCTTCCTCTTTTTTGTGACATGGAACATCTTAATATTGCTAACCATTATGTGTTTTGGGGTAGATAGTCCTTGCAAAATTGTATCCTTGCCTCCTATATTGAACCTTCCCTACATTTTAGAAAAATCCCACACTATAGGTCCCAGTGTCCTCAGCCACTGAGTCCCTAAATCAACATCATAACCTTCATCTGGTAGTACATATAGATCACAAATTATAGTAGTTCCCTTCTCTCCTGAGGCCACCATCACTAAAAATTTTCCCTTAGAATCAGGTTACAAGCCCACAGTCCTTGTTATTTTTTATTAACGAAATTGTGAGTGCTTCTTGAATCTACAAGAATGAAGATTTCTCTACCTTTTAAATTTCCTTTGACTAGTATTGTTTCTGGAACATGGGTGCCTGCAATTGCATGTAAAGAAATTTCTAAAGTCTCTTCACTATCGTCCTCTATCTCCAAGTCTCCCTCATTATCTTCTAGGCATTCTTGAATCACGAATGTCTTCTGACAACTATGGCCTGGGCCAAATTTTCCATTGAATTTGAAATAAAGTCCCCTTTTTCTTCTTTCATTTAGCTTTTCCATTAACATTTTTTTAACTCTCACCATGGAAACATTAGCATATGTAGGACTCCTAAATAGGTTGTTGGGTTTTTTAGGAGATGAATTTTTCTTGTGCGAATTTTCCTTTCCCTTGTATAAATGAGCCAAACTAATTGTCAATGTTAATGTGAGTGGGTTACTTGCTTGGACATCTATATGAATAGGGTTTAATCCACTGATGAAGCAACTTGCTTGAAAAGTATAAGGAAGGGGTCTAGCTTTTATTAAAAGCTTCTCAAAAAATGATTTGATATTCTTGCACTGTTGTCTTCTGCTAAACATTGTGAGCTCTGTAAAAAAATCAAATAACTGATTGGGTCCAAACCTTGTGTATATAATTGTCTTAAAATCCTCCCATGATATGATCATCATGTGCTGCTTAAACAATTGAAACCAAAGTTGAACATCTCCTTCAAAGTGATAAGATGTCAATAGAATCCGCTCTCCTTCCAAAATGTCATAAATTTCAAAGAATTGTTGGGCTCTACATATTCAACACGTTGGATTACCTCCACCTTTGTAACAAGGGAAATCCAACTTTCTTGTTTTAAAAGCAAAGTTACTGACAGTAGCCCCATGACTAGTTGCTCGAGTACACCTGTTTTGATTAAGTGTGGATGATTGATCAACAAACTCTTTGCTAGTTTGGTTTCCCATTTGACCTATGCACACAAATAATTAATTCAAATTTTCATTGATTTTATTCAACATCTTCATCTAAACCAACAAAATTGATTTCAGAGCTTTCTCCATTTGCTCTATCCTCTAGACCATTGCTAGGCTTTGATACCGCTTTGGTATGTTTTGGTTAGTTGAAGGCCTATCCTTCCTCATTGTGATAGTAGTAAAGAAAATAAAATAAATTTTGGTTACTTCGAGGGAACTAAAAAGCCCCTACAGAAAATCAGCTTTTAAAGAATAAATCAAGATCCTCTTTCTTCCACTTAATAGCCTTTAAATAGGCTTTAATACATTGAGAATCACAATTTGAAAATCTGAAAAATAAGAGTAAACTAATTTGACTTATTCAAAATAATAGCTAAACTTTATCTACTATTGAAAGTAGTAACAATAAAATAAGATTAAAGATAAAAAAATCTGAACCATTTCAATATTCCCAATAAAAGTATGTGAAACATTATATACCAAGTATTGATTATTTCTGATGATAGATTTGTTTAACTTTGGAAATATAATTGCCATATCCTAATATTATAATAGACTTTCTTTATTTATAGATTTGATTAAATTTGGAAATATAATTATCAGATCCTAAAGTATAAAAGACATTCTTTATTTATATGCTAAAGTAATAGGTTTAGTCTTAGAACACAAACATATAAGTAGAATGTTACTTATGGTCTTTATAGAAGAATTGATCGGTCTCAATTCATTTGGTTTCACTTTTTTTTTCTTTTTTCAATTTTTCAGTTTTGATTTTTATCTAAAAATGTTTAATTGATGATATCAATAATTACTTTTGTTACTATTAATAATAAATAGACATAGGCAAGAGAATTCATTTTTTAGATATTTGAAACATTTATTTATCAAGTATTGATTATTAATAAAACATTATTTAGAAATCATTTTCATATATCATTGAATATTTATTTAGTAGTTCATTTTTTAATCTTAAGCTGTAATAATATAGATAATTAAATTAAATTTAACTAATATGAATACAGTTGGAATGTGTTCCAGGTATGCTGGCTGAGATACACAAGCCCTTTTTGTCTACGGGCACAAAATCTTAAGGCTTGCCTCTTAAGAACCTTGTCTTTGATCTCTCCCTGTTTCAACGACCTCAAACAAGATCTACGGTTTAAAACTTTCTGATACATAGGATCCTCATGAAGAGGCAAGTGTAGAGCATACTTATTTTCTTGTATAACCAAGACTACGTTATTTAATAATCAAACTTTCAGGAAAGGGAGAACTTAGAGAGAATCCATAGAAAGAATCCAACAAAACTCCTATTAAAACTCAATACAACTTACTCTCTTTATAACGATGGAGAAGCCTTGCTTTTGTAAACTAAGAAAGGAAATAAAACAAACAACTTTAGGGAAAAGTTTCGCTAGGTACAATCATTCTCGCAAATTTAAAAAAGGATTTATCTTATGAGGACATTGACGAGCAAAATGTCCTGATTTTCCACAGAGAAAACAATGGTCTGGTGGTTTTTTTAAGGATTTCTCCTTCTAAAGAAGTGGACAAATAGTTGGTCTAACATCCCGTTACCTAGGTTAAGGTTAGAATAGTAAATAAGAGGGATTACTGGGAGATTAGAAAATGCATTCCATGCTCATGCATTATATGATATGCACATACACGTGAATGTTGAATTTTTGCGCATGAAAATAATTGTACATGCATTCATTGACAAATTCTGGGTATGATTGATTCATATATGTGGAATGTGAATATTATTGAAAATTGTGGTTTATTTGTATTGAAATTAATATCGAAGGTGTGTTTAGTGATTTAGAATTTTAGAGAATTTTAGAAAAAAATTTCCAAAAAGGTTGAATACTATTAGACTAAGAAAAATGCCACTTGGCGAGTAAATCGATGGATGAAAATAGAAATAAGAAAACAAATGATATTGGAGAATTTTTTTGAAAAATGATTTTGAAAAGTTAAAGATGACTTTAGAATTTGTGAGAAGATGTTATTGGAAAATTTAGAGATAATTGGTATAAAAAGATGAGAGTATGGGACTAATTCAATAAGAACATAGTTTAGTGCCACAGAAGATAGATAAGTGAAAAGTGTCACTTTCCTAGTTAAGATTTACTATTCAGTTTCTTTAGAAAGACCAAGTTAAGTGTCCTTTGAACTTGAAAGACTAAGTACATAGTGTTTTCATCTTCTTCTCCTTCTTCGTAGCCTTTTCCTTCAAGTTTCCTCTTTTACACAAAGTTTTTCATCAAACCTTCACTATAGTCGTACCTTGTTTTATTTTTTCATTCCCACTTCAACTTTGCTAGTTTCCTTTATTAACCTTAAGAAAAATTGAAACTTGCCAACTTTTACAAGGTGTACGTGAGTTGTATGGAGTTTAGGGATTCTTGAGATTTTGCAGATTTTGGAGCTATATCAAGTAAGTGTTGTGTAAATCCATTAGAGTTGTTGTTTTATGAAACAAAAATGGTGGTTTGATGTCAAGTCATGAATAAGAGAGAAATGGACATTTCTCATGTTCACTGTGAATATAGTATCAAAATGGGGATTTTTTATTTTTTGGATTTGATGATCATTGCATTATAAGTTAGTGTAGAAATGATTTTTGGAATTGATAGAACATAGAAAATGTGTATGAAATTAGTGCAGAACTTATGAAAGTTGATATTTTTATATATGTTCTGTTTTAGTGTTAAACGAATAAGTGTTACTGTTGTGTATACGTGAGTTCTATGGTGTTTAGGAGATTATTAAAATAAATGAATTTGGAGTTAAGATATAGGTGTATGGTGATGTTTAAAGATGAAAGTGAATGACTAAATGATATTTAGAGAAGAAATGGGAGAATGCGGAAAAATGGAAGTTGCAACAGAAATAAAATAGAAAACGCAAAAAATGAAGGAAATGCATGAATGGTCATTTTCTGTTTTTGATGATTTCGTTTAAGCATAGAATTTGGATTTTTGTTTATGAATGTTTTAGTAAAATGAGAGTTGAAACTGAAGAGAAAATGAGAGTATAACCAAAAAATTAGAAAGGTTAGAAGAGCAAAAGAAAAGAAGAAATTGAACAGAATGCAGAAAAATGAGACATACATGGAGAATTTTTTGTTTTTGATGTTTGATGTTAATTCCTTGTTTTTGATATGTATTTGAATGTGTTGGGAGGCATGGAAGTCAAAAATGTGGTTAAGATGAGTTAGCAAAGTTGGTTTGGAAGAAAAGTAAGAATTTAAAAGAAAAGAAGGAAGAAGATAGGTTGCAGAGTGTCGGAAGAGGAAGAACAAACACAATATTATGAAAGAAATGCAACATTTTTTAGGAAAAGGGATAGGAAATTGCGATCGTGCTTTAAAAACTGAAGACTCGTGATCGTGCTAAAGCACAATCGTGACCCTGAAAGTCGATAGCCAAACTCACAATCATGCTCATACACGATCGTGACTTTGTGAAGATGATGGCCAACTTGCGATCATACTTATGCACGATTGTGACTTTTGAGGATGGAGGCTGACGCAACATCCTTCAATCTTTTGACTATGTCTCCTTTGTCCAACCTCAAAATTACATAAGAATTAAACCATTGGACTCATAACACACTAATCTACATCTCCAAAAAATATCTTATCCATAGGAAATCATTTGGGAGAGATTGAGTGATAAATATGGGACGAGAATGATGAGAAATTATGGAAAACTAATGACTAGAGTCTTTTCATGTAACTTGCTTTGGTGTTTTGAAGGTATCTTGTACTATAGTTATCCGAATGGAATGAATTTTTATTTGGAGTAAACTAAAGACATAGGGATATAAATTATATTAAGAGATCGAATTTTAAATATGTCCCTAGAAATCTAGATTTTGAATTAAAATTGGTTTCATAATGTTGTTTTAGCTTATGAATAGTCCAAAATGTTTAGGTCATAACTTTCAGATTTCTAAACTGAATTGAATGATTTTAGTGTCATTAGAAACTTAAGAGATAGGAGAAAAACGTTCAAGAAGAAAATATTGTCAAATTACTTCATTTTCATGGTTAGATTAATAATGTACAGTAGACCTGAAAGTTAGTTTTTAGAAAAATCTGAAAGTGATTTAATGCGATATGAATTATGATTTTAATGGTTTATTAAGGTATATGTGAATGGGCATTTTATATTAATTTTAGATACATAATTTGCTAAACTCTTGTCTATTTAATTTTTGAATTGCACTAATTAAGAGTTATTTGTTTTAATTAGGCACATATTGGATTTGGAATGATTAAAAGAATAAAGCAAGAAAAGCTCTAGTAAATGTTAACGTGTTTGCATGCAAGAATAGTTGGCCAGGACGTAGAGAATGTATGTGAGTTTTTAAGAAGAATGAACAGTACTAGTGGACCAAGAAATAAATGGATTTATTTGTCACATTAGAAGAAAAGAAGAAAGAAGCTGGTGGGCGTGAAGGTGCATGAAAGGTGGACCAAAAAAATTCCTAGAAAATCATTCAGTACACAACAAACAAAAAGAAGTTGGTTGGTGACATAGATAGAAGAAAAAAAATCATCTGTGTGTGAAAGGTGGATAAAAGCTCTCCTAGAATCACCCAAGAAAACAATAGATGGTGGACATTGAACAAAAGAATATAAGTGGCGGCGAAAAGAAGAAGGTAGCTAGTGCAGAAAGTGAAGAGAAAGGATGGTGATTATGTGTGAAGTGAGGCGTAAAAAGGGAGAGCTTTATTAAAAAACATATTAATACATAGAGAAGTAGCGGCGGTAAAGGAATAAAGGGAAGAGGCATAAACGAGTGTGCAGAAGAAAAAATTGAATAAAAAAGAAACGAAACATAAGCTGGAGAAGAGGAAGAGCAACTCAACATACTCTCCAGCACTCACGCAAAAAGCTCCAACTAGAAAAATACCCTCCACTCACACACGTTACAGCAACTGTGGCAAACTCATGTTGGCGAAGCTGGTGGAGATAGGAGATGCTAGCAGTAGGTGAAGAAAAGCAACATGGAAGCTAGTGGCATAGGAGATAAAATGTAAGTGGCAGTGGAGATAAAACATGAATCAACTGGGTGTGTAAGAAGAAGGAAGCAGCTGGTGGCACTCCACACACAACGAAGCAGCTGGTGGTTTAAAGAAAAATGAAAAATAAAGTGAGTTGGTGGCTAGAAGTTAGACATTGGTAGCTATGGCAAGAGGGACTCACGCACACTACTCATATACACTCTCCATTAACACGTCAACAACTGCAAAAAAAATACTGAACAAGGAGAACAAAGCCAGCAGTGCGTGACGAGGAGGAGCTACAGTACCAAAGAGGAGAAGCTGGTGTGGAGAGACCAGAGGGCCTTGGCTAAGATGTACCGAAGCTAGTGACGCGATAGAAATACAGTTGCAGGAGAAAAATAAATATTGGGTGTTTTTTATTTAAGTCCCATATTTACTTTAATTGTGTGGATTTAATCAATACAACCATATATTATGACCATGATTTGTGTTACATTGATGAATATGTGTGAGTAAGTTTATCTTTTCGGTTAAGGTTAAGATTGATATTGGATTAGGATAATTTTATGGTATTGATTTTTCTTTGATTGAATGCATATTTAGTCTTAATTTAGTTTGATCACCTATATTAAGAACTTAGATGGTTGAATGCCACAACCAATGGGATTTAATTTTTCGAAAAATTAATCAAGCGATATACTTGATACTAAAGTGTAGACCAACCTTAGGATCTTGTGTGAGGATACCTAGGATTAACGAACTTAGTTTTAGGTTTCTTGTATTAAACGCCTTTTATTCTGAATTATCTATAAACCAAGTGGGTGACTCGTATTTAGAAGAAAAGGGAATTCCCATGAATATTAGATTCAACTTGCTTTAGTGAAGTAATTCCTAGATCAATCCACCGTTACAATATTTAGTGTCCAATCTAATTGAAATCTATACCTTAACTGATTTCTGTAATCTGATTAAATCTAGTCGTTTTAATTCATACCTTGCATTTTTCATATTTCCTTGATTTGCTTACTTTATTTTCAAATTAATCAATTCTTGATCATTCGAGTAATTTTTCATCATTTAATTTAATTGTCTTGCATGTTGAAATTCCTTTGGGTACGATATCTGGTTCTTACCATTTTATATTACTTGTTGACGGGGTGCGCTTTCCTCTAATTAGTCTAGATAGAATTCAATTTATATTTTTTGTTTAGACCGTAACAAGTTTTTGGCATTGTTGCTGGGGATAAATTCTTTCTATTGTGAGTCATTAGGTTAGACGGTGTTAATTATCTCATATTTAAATCTTGCTTCGTTTATTTTTTTAATTTTAGTATTTTAGTTGTTTGCTTGATTGATTTACTTCGGTGTGTTTTATTTTCCATTCTTAGTTCTGTTATTATTTGATTTTTATTTATTCTATTTTGTATATGCTCACTCGTGGTCAAAAGCTTGAGAATTTGCTACCAGATACCGAAATTGAAAAAACTACTCTCAGGTTGCGTAAGGAAACCAGATTGGCTCAAAGAAGTAACATAAGAGAAAGGATTAGAGAAGAGCAGTTTTTAGAGATGGAACAATACGAAGAGAGGTTGATGCCACATACTGAAGAGGGAACGGAGTTAACTATGATGGATTTGACTATGGGGCACAACAATAGTCCTATGCCTCCCATTATAAGGTTGATAATCACAACTGCAAGTTTTGAGATTCCTCACAGCATTACATATATGGTGAGAGCATCTCAATTTGGAGGATTGCCTTTGGAGGATTCGAACAACCAATTGGAGACATTTTTAGATATTTGTGACTTGTTCAAGTAGAATGGAGTATCAGAAGATGCAGTGAGATTAAGGTTATTCCCATTTTCTCTAAAGGATAAGGCCAGAGCTTGGTTGGCTAGTTTGCAGTCGGGATTGATTACTACATGGGATAAGATGATGAGATTATTTTTGGCAAAAATTTTCCCTCCTGCCAAGATTGTAAAAATGAAGAATGAGATCACTTCCTTCACTCAATATGAAAATGAAAGTTTATATGAAGCGTGGGAGCGATTTCAGGATATGTTGGCATAGTGTCCTAGTCATGGGTTCTCTACATGGTAGCAGGTCAATACTTTCTATACATGAATGCCCCCATCGACCAAGAGTACCATAGATGCTGCCACAGGAGGTAGTTTAGGCAAATCTTGTCATCTTCTAGTTGAGTTAGAGCATTGTGTATACTGGGCTACCAAATTTCTTAACTTTGATTTGTCTTCTACAGGTGCTAAGAGACTTATGTAGCTTCACGAACTTGAAGAGTTCTGTTTGGATGCTTATAACAAATTGTTATAACAATGCTTATAACAATTTGATCAAGAAGATCCTCTACTGAGACTTTAAGGTAGGCGACCAGGTATTGATCTACAACTCCCATCTTCATCTTTTTCCAAGGAAGCTTAAGTCGAGGTGGTATAGACCATTCACGGTGATCTAGTCCTTCCTTTTAGGGTCCTTGAGGTAAAATGAGGAAATAAAAATTCATTCAAGGTAAATGGCTAGCGAGCTAAATTGTATATACCCAGGTTTGTGGATAATTTTGAGGAGTGACTATCTCTTCATGACACTTCACCTCCTTGATCGTAGTGCACACCTTTCAGTAGGACTGTAGTTTTCTTTCTTTTCTTTTCTTGTTGTTTCCTTTTCCTTTCTTTCTAGTTTAATACATTTCTTTGAGTTTTCTTTAGGGTTTGCGTGGTTGGTAATAAAGAGTTCTTGGCTTATTCTTTTTCAAGGAAGTTTCTTCTTCCTCTTTCCCCTCTTTTTGTTTGATTGTTAGTTGTCTGAACATTAGGGACAATGTTAATATTAAGTGTGGGGGGATTGAGTTTATGTGCATGCTGATGATATTGATATTGATGTTGAGAGATACACACTTGAATGGTTGCGACTCTTTTGGTAGCTAACTTGGGTCCTATTTGTGATAATTTGACCATACGATTCTGTCAAAGTAGTTGGAAGGAGAATTGAGTTGTATGCGTGAACTTGAATTAGGTAGCTTGAGAGGATAGTGAACCTTATGGATTGATTAAAGTAGTCAATTGTATAAACTTAGTCAATAACTGATACTTAGTGATGAGGCAATGTATGAAGTTTTGATGGATTTTCATTTAAGCACATGTGAGGTCTTGAGCTATATGACTGCATTTCATAGTCATTTATTTTCTTTGATGTATGTGAGGCTTCCCTATGTGGATTACCTTCAGAACTTGCTCTGAACCTGTTTGATACTACTAGTTACATGCTTTATGGACGTGATAAAGGCCTTCTTTGTTTTTAACCTTTAGCTTAAGTAACCCACCAAGTCATTTTTCCCTTATTACCCCCTTTGAGCCTTTGATCGTGTTTGTTTTTGTATTAATAAAATTGCAGTGAAACCTGAAAACTTTTTGGTCTGACCCTTTCACAAGTTGAATGAAGTAATAAGTATTTGATTCTTTGAAAAAGGGACTTTTGTTTTACGTGCTATTCTGAGATGTTTTAGAGGTACATCTACTCGGTTGTTGTTGATTTGTGCTACTACTATCTTATTTTATGTTTATTGTTACCCAAACAAAAACAAAAAGAAAAAAGAAAAAAAAGAAAAAACGGAAAAAAGAAAAGAAAGGAAGAAAAATCAAACAGTAGCGTTAGATAGTGATTGGTAGTTGTAGTCCCGTGTTTCTATTTGCACATCTCATAATTTCTTTTTGATTGTCTCACATTACTTAGTACTTTGTGAATACTTGTAAGTAGCCTTTATCCTTTTTACCTCACCTTAACCTAAGCCCCATTACAACCCTTAATAAAAGCCTTTTTGATCCATGATGGCATGTACTCTATGTAGTGAAAAATAGGTGAATTTGCAAGCCTATGGTATTGTAATTTCTTAGAGGAAGTTTTGAGTGAAATACAGCCCTTATACACTTGAGTGACATGAGTGAAAATCGTGAGGAAAGTTCATTTTAATTTTATGATTACTTTTGATCAAAGATATTTACCTTTGA
>JANSVA010096298.1:0-10783 GCA_025504915.1 Erythroxylum reticulatum
GCGAAAAGGTATGCAAGCTTCAAAAATCCATTTATAGATTGAAGCAAGCATCTAGGAGTTGGAATATCTGATTTGATAAGACAATCAAAGAGTTTAGTTTCTCAAAAAATCTGGATGAACCTTATGTGTATAAGAAGGTTAGTGGGAGTACAATTATATTCCTTATGTTGTATGTAGATGATATACTACTGATAGGAAGTGATGTCTCATCTTTACAATCAATCAAGATTTGGTTGTCCAATAATTTCTCCATGAAAGACTTTGGAGAAGCAACTTATATTTTGGGGATAAGAATGTATAGATATAGATCTAAGAAGTTACTTGGTCTTTCTCAATCTACATACATAGACAAAATGCTAAAAAGGTTTAGCATAGAGCAGTCCAAGAGAGGTTATCTTCCCATCATGCATGGGATTATACTCTCAAAATCTATGTGTCCAAAGACACAAGATGAGAGGACTTGCATGAATTGATCCCTTATGCTTCGGCTATAGGATCAATCATGTATGCTATATTAAGTACGAGACCCAAAGTATCATATGCTCTAAGTGTTATGAGCAGATACCAGTCTAATCTTAGTAAGGGTCATTGGGTGGCTGTTAAGAATATCCTTAAGTACTTGAGAAGAACTAGGGATGTATTCTTGGTATATAGAGAAGGAGATCTTCTTGTGAGTAGGTATGCAGATGCCAATTTCCAATATGATAGGGATGACTCCAGATCCTAGATAGGGTATACTTTTACACTGAATGGTGAAGTAATCAGTTGGAAGAGTTCCAAAAAAGAGACAACTATAGATTCAACAATCGAAGCAGAGTACATTGTCGCTTTAAAAGCAATAAAGGAAGCAATTTGGACCAAGAAGTTCATCATAGAACTTAGAGTGGTTACTAATACTATTGATCTAGTACAGTTGTATTGTGATAACAATGGTGCTATAGCAAAGGAACCAAGGTTTCATAAAAAATTCAAAAGTGTACTCAAAAGATACTATTTGATTAGAGAAATCATTGATAGAAATGATGTCAAGATATAGAGAGTGCCCACTAACTAGAATATTGTTGATCCTTTAACTAATCTGATTCCCAAAAAAAGATATGATTCTCATGTACTTGCCTATGGTACTAGATACAAAGGTGATTAGCTTTAGAGCAAGTGAGAGGTTGTTAGAGAAGTGCTCTAAAGGCAATCACCTTTAGCACTTATTATACAAACCTTTACAATTAATTAAAAAAAACATTTTCGTTAATTTTATGTTCATATTGTTTGTGAATTGATAGTGATCTTAAATCAAATTAATGAAGTCCTTGATACATTACATAGAATGAAGGAAATTATAATAAGATCATGATAATAAGATTCCTATCATATGTAATTATGTTAGTGTCTAAATTATCCCTAGTTATAGGATTAATGAGATGAGACATTATTAATCTGGACAGACTAGCACATGTTATACTACTTGATTAGACCAAGCAGTGGATCTCATAAGCTGTAAGCATGAGCTGTTTGGATTTAACATGTGGACGCTTGCTAAGAGTAGTAAGTACATTGGATGACCTGTCATGAGACAATCATATGATAATCTATTCTAGTGTCAGGGTTAGTCTCATCATAGCAATGGTGCAAATATCCTTAAACTTAAGATGCTCAAGGATATCTTGGATACTAATCCTGTACTTTGACTCCGTTCCTCATTACTTCTCAAAGGTTGCTCACAAGGTGGTGATTAGGTATAACTTAAGGTATTCGAAGATAATTGAGTAGCAAATAAAAGATTCACCGCTCCTGATAGGAGGAGATGATAACCATGGCCTCTTTTCGAGTTATTACTCAGGAATCTCTAGCTAGAGTGGAAATGTCATAAAGATAGTCTTCGGTAATATATCCAATTGAGTAATGAGCATTGGGGACCAAAACTAACATCACTTGGGCTAGATGTGACATAGCCAGTCTATTGGGGGTTGACACTTTAACCACACTTTGAACCCAGTGAGGTATAGAATGATGAAAGGACGAATTGCATGGGAACATTTTTTATAGAAGGGTTTGTAGTCAAACTACTAACTTTCCGATCAATTGGAGGTCATGATGTGTTACTAGATACCAATCATGACTTCCTTAAATTAAATGTTAATTCAAGTGGCCAACATAACTGGGAACTTAATGAGTCACACTCATTGGAGATGCAAAGAATGAGTAAAATGGTTATGGATGGGGATCCAAGATATGAGAGATGCATGACTAAGCTACAAAAGTTTGGTGGTTTAGGGTCATTTGATTGTGAATCATATTATACATGTGAATCTTGCTTATTAGGTAAGATGACAAAATTACCCTTTAATAAGCAGGATGACAACATTACCCTTTAAAGAAGGGGTGAATGTTTTCATGCTAAATTAAGTGGGATTAAAAGCCACTTAATTCTCACTAACTCTCCATTGATGTTAAGGGTTAGAGGGAGGCCAAAGAGTGTCAAAGACACTCCATTTTGGTGTAAAAGTTGTAAGAAAACAAAGTGTCCTTTTGTGAATTGTTCACCGTCTTCTAAAATACTCTCTCAAAGAACACACCATAAAGCTAACAATTGTTTGTGTTCTATCCATTCTTCCTAAAAGGTTTAAGGCTTTGCTCTTCATGTGGATATCATTAGAGACATCCCCCTTTGGTCATTGTGGTTTACAAAAACCCAAAGAGGTGAAGACAACGAAGAACGAAGGAGATTGTAAGGTACATATCTTAAGTTTATGTTTTGTTTTACTACATCTAATGGCACATGTTTGATTCTATATTTTATGGGTTTCGTTTTATTTTCTGCTGCACATTTTGATAGTTAATGTATGTGATTCATGATCAAAACCCAACACTTCTCCTTTGCTATAGAAAACTAGGTCTTCATTGATAGGAAGTTAATGCATTATCTTGAATAAGTTCATCATTGTTTGCTAACCTCTTTAATGGATTAGTTTCTAAAATTTCATTTTGCAGATCGATCATGTCAAATTCTAGCATAACTAACTACCTTCATTTCTATAGTTGTTTGATCCATACATGTTTGCTTGTCATAAAGCTTGCACGGTAGCTCAATCCTTGTATTTCTAGTACTCTTATAGATAAATTACGGATGATAATCTATAAAGGAATTTAAAAGAGTTTCAAATCCTTAAGGTGAGTTCCATCCTTCTATTTTTATAAAAAGAGAGACTGATTATTGAAGAGCTAAGGACATAGTAATCTTTTATAATTGATGCTGGAATCTAATCTGAAGAGAAAAAGATCATCTTTATTAACCATAACTTCATCTCTAAATAACTTTAAATGATAAGTGGCCTAGGAACTGATGAGAGGAAAATCATGTCTCTTATTTAGGAAATAACCATCCAAAGTGTTCTCCCATTTAGTTCCCTTTGCTTTGAGAATCTGTATAGGAGGAGCTGTAATGAACTTGTCAATTTTGGTTTTATGGGTAGTAATGAAGGAAGGAAACCATTAATAGGCCGTAAATGGTTTGAAGGATAGGTAAGAGATATCTTAAAAGAAGCACCAAAGGTTGGAGGATAAGAGTGGTTGGGGAGGGATGAACTAGAAATAAAGGGAAAGGTGTCAGGGTTTAAGGGAGGCATAAGGTTTGACATTGAATAAAAAGATAGTGAGCATCAACATAGGTGAAAAAGAGAAAATTTAGGGGGCATAACACAAGAAAATTTAAAATATTTTACTTGATTTGGTTTTGTTTAGTTTAAAATACGAATAACTAGATTTGATTTATATAATATAAGCCACTTTAAATGGTTAAATTTAAAATTTTAACCCGTACCAAATCACATTATTCTTTAATTAACCTTAGTTTGGACTTTAGAAAACATGCATTAATTACATAGGATCATTATTTTAAAAGAAGAGGAGAATTTATTTTTCTTAGACTTCTAGACCTCATTTAACTCACATCTATGGCTAGTTTAAATAGACAGGGTATTTATAATTTCTTCAATTTTTTATGTGGGGGCCTTATACAACCAATTTTTAGAGATCCAAATAAATAAAAGTATTCTTGAGAAACACTAGAAAGAAATCTTGTGATGATCTTTTAATTAATTAATTTAATTCCCTTAGTCGAATTACTATTATTTTTATGCAATTCCTTTATTTGATGCTTATACTATATTACCCACTAGATTCCTAAAACCTTTACTTCTATCTTTTACTTCTATGTTTATAATGATTTGAGTTGAAATTTTTTCTAGCAAAATAAGAAGAACCGTATAATTTTCTTACATAAACAATGGCTCCTTACCAACTTTGGTAGTGCCAACCCACAAATACTTGAAGATTTGTTCAACAACTCTACCCGTTTTAGACACAACAAGAAAGAATCCAAATAGATGTTACTTATTGTAAGTATCAACCAGCAACGGTTTTGTATGGTATGCTTCCCCTTGTAGACTTTAGCCTTGTCATCATTATCTATTTATCTTACACAAAAAAATAAAAAACTACCAAGCATGTCTTTCTCCTCCCTAATTAAATTAACCTCTATCCTAAATCGTTTTCTGTTAAAAACTTTTCCTTATTCGCAACCTCTTATTTGAAATTGCGAAAAGAACATCTTCGTACGCTTTTTTAACATTACTTTGTAACCTCATCTTCCCATTCTTTCATATTTACCTTCGCAAGGTCCTAGGAAAAGAACGACAAGTTTTGTGCAGTTTTCTTGTGTTTAATCTCCTTCATTATAACCCATCATTGGTTTCTTTGTTTCTTCGTAGGTGGATATAACATATGGATCTAGCAGAGCTTCGGAGGGTTTTTCAATTGTTCGACAAGAACGGGGATGGCAAGATCACCAGAAAAGAGCTAAGTGACTCGCTGCAAAATCTGGGCATCTATATACCAGACAAGGACATGGTTTAAATGATCGAAAAGATAGACGTGAATGGGGATGGTTTCGTGGACATTAAGGATTTCGGGGCATTGTATCAGACAATAATGGACAAGAGATATAAGGAGGAGGGCATAAGAGAAGCATTCAACGTTTTCAATCAAAATGGAGATGGTTTCATCACCGTCGAAAAGCTGAGGTCTGTTCTCTCGTCTATGGGGTTGAAACCAGGAAGAACAATAGAGGACTGCAAGAGGATGATAAAGAAAGTCGATAGAGATGGAGATGGGATGGGATGGTGAACTTCAAATAGTTTAAACAGATGATGAAAGGTGGTGGATTTGCTGCTCTAGGTTCGAGTTGATTTACTTTATCCATTGATGTAAAAAAGCAAGGGGAAAAAGAAAAAAGGTTTCAATTGTGTTCATACTTTTGGATAAGTAATAGTAAAATAGTGTACGCAGGAGATCTCTTGTGTCAATCAAATCCTTCAAACCATCGATATGGATAAGTAATTCGGCGTCCTTTGCATTACGATGAAGAAAGTTGAATCAATAAATAAGATCAAATGCTATTGTACAATCTAGGCAATTAAAGAAACGGATAATGTAGAAACTAATGCGACAATTTCTACGGGGGTCGAATAAGGACAATACGAGAATACCGTTAGTAAAATGCGAGGAAGTTTGCAAACCTAAAGAATTTAGGGGTCTTGGTATTAGACAACTTCGCGCCACTAACGATGCATTCTTAGTGAAGTTAGGATGGACCATGTTTGCCAAGCCATAATGCCTTATGGGTGAAAGTCCTCTCCAAGAAATATAATTTTGATGAAAGTCTTATCTGCTCATCCCTAGCTGCAAAAAGGGGGTTAATGATCTGGAAGAACATCAAGGCGACTTGGCACCTCATTCTGCAAGGAACGAATTGGATAATAGGCGATGGCCAGAGGACTAGGTTTTGGATAGACCCTTGGGTTGTGGGCATAAGACCCCTTATCTCCCATGTTCTAAGCTCTATCCCTGAGTCCATTCGTAACCTCAATGTTCAACAATATGTGGATGCAGATGGTAATTGGAACTAGGATAATTTTCAATCTTATCTCCCGCCTTCAATTTGTAGGTCAATAGTCAGGACCTTTCCCCCAAAAGACTATTTAGGGCCGGATAAGCTGATCTGGGGCATTTCTGATAGCAGACAGCTCACTGTCGCTTCCACTTAATCTATGATCATCGATAATGAATCTAACTCACCTAATGGCGTCTGGACGGTTCTGTGGCAATGGCAGGGCCCACCTCAAATTTGATCTTTCCTTTGGCTCCTCATATACAATCGGTTACTCACCAACTAACATCGTGTCCGTAAACAAATCACTACGAACGACTATTATCATTGTAACCTTAAGGAATCATCGATACGTGTAATGCGTGACTGCATCAAAGCCCACAAAGTGTGGACCTCATTCCCTCCTTCGCTAGTTTCCAATGATTTTTTCACTATGAAGACTCGGGAGTGGCTTCTCCATAATCTCCAAACCACAGCAAAGAATTTAGGCACGACTGGTCGTGTCTATTTGGAATTACTTATTGGTTCTTGTGGAAATGGAGGAATTCAACAATTTTTGACGCCCGATTTACCTGACCTTCCTCACCAATCCCTCTTATTTTGTTTTATGCAGGTCTTGCCCAACATTCAGTTGAGCGGCCCAATCGAGCACTTCCTGGAGTTCAGCCTCGACAAGTGCAGCGAACTGGATGGAGCAAGCCCCCGTCTGGATGGATCAAGCTAAAAACGAATGTAGCATGCAAACGGATCTCGGCTTCAGCCACAGCAGGAGGGATATTAGAGGATAGTGGCAGTAACTAGCTTAGAGGGTTCGCTTAGAACCTGGGCTGGTGCTCACCCTTGTCAGCGGAACTCTGGGGTGTTTATACAGGACTAACATACGTGTGGAATCTGGGCTATCATCGGATCGAATTGGAAGTGGACTCCACTGCAGTGATAAATCTCCTCTCATCCTCAGCCCACAGAGTGACGATGCTCAATCCCATCGTCAAGGGCATTCATGAACTATTCACGAGAAACTGGACTGTCGCTCATCGGCATATCTATTGAGCGAGCAACAGATGTGCTGACTGGCTGGCCAATTACGTAGGCCATTTTGATGCAAGAGTCACCTATTTTGTAAATATACCCATAAGGTGCCATCTTATCCTTCTAGAGGATATGTCCAGAATCGTTTTCCCGAGCTAATTATGTAATTTTCCTTTCTGTCAAAAAAAAAAAGAAGTGTCAAGGATAGGAAAGATTATGAGCAATAATGAGCTACTTGGTCAACTTATGGATTAACTAATCAGAATTTTCTTTGAAAATTTCTCTTATTCCTTTCACTACAGGTATAGCAAATAGTAGTGTAAAAGAGATTCTTCAACTAATCACATTTTTTTAAAATTTGAACCAATGCTTTAAATCATAATATCTTTCTCTATACAAGTTTATGCAAAATACTTTTAGGGCCTTACGTCTGAAGAAATCTCTAAAAGACTTATTGGTTAATGACCACTACAAGAAAAGAAGCCAAAATGTCACAAAAGGTTTAAAATGTCGCAGAAGAGCATTTGCGACATTTTAAAAAATGTTACATAAAATGTCGTGAAATGTGGTGTAAGCAAAAGGTAGTTGCGAAGTTTTCCATAAAACGTCGCGAAAAACGCTGACATTCTGCAACGTTTTGGAAAACGTCACTAAAAGGTTAGAGAATCCATGACGTTTTTTAAAAATATTGTGGATCTCCGCGTCGTTTAAAAAACGTTGTGGAATAGGTAACAATCTGTGATGTTTGTTTCTCAAACGTCACGGATTGTAAGTAATTTATTTTTTCATTTTTGGAAAATAAATTTAATTTAATAAAATTCAATTTTAATAATTAATTTTTCATTTTTCCAAAAATAAATTTAATTTAATAATTTTTCAATTTTAATAATTAATTTTTTTATTTTTCTGAAAATAAATTTAATTTTGTAATTATTCAATTTTTATTATTCTTTTTTCCATTTATCCAAAAAATAATTTTAATTTAATAATTATTCAATTTTAATTATTTTTTTCTTTTTTTCATTATTCCGAAAATAATTTTAATTTAATAATTATTTTTTCTTTTATTTTGTTTCAATTTTCTGAAAATAATTGTAATTTAATTATTTTTTAAATTTAATAGTTATTTTTTAAATAACAAAATTTTTTAAATCTTATTTATTAAATAATTATTCAATATTATTTATGAATTTTATTTATTTAATAACTATTTAATAACTTATGTATAACAAGATTTTAATACGTGCAGACAATTTATTATTTATTAGCAATTCCCAAATATGTCATAATACAGTAATTAATATAAACAATAAGTCATAAGTGTTTAATATATCAATATGAGTACATATCTAATCTAAACGAATATTATGTGTAGCATATAAAAGTTCTAATACCTTTTTTGTTGTTCGACTTTGGTAGTTAATTGATCCTGCATTTCTCTAACTTTTCTAGTCAATTCGTTGACTTAAGATTGTAACCCCTGATTAACCTTCTTTCACTCCTCTAATTCATCTCGAAGTCTCTTTCTGACCGAAGTCTTCCGTTGTGGTCGAGACCCAATTCCTATGCCAACAACATATAGTAGTTATAGTAGTTGAAGGTTCGGATGGCAATTGGACTTGATTAAATTATGGCAAAATTCATAATACTAATCATGGAAGGTTTTGTCAGGAAAACTAGATGGGTGACAAAGAAAGATCAAGAATCTAGAAAATTTTGCAAGATTTTGCTCCTATATTCTTGTAAATGTGTGCATGCATGCATGAAAATTTGTTTTTCATGGAAGAAACGTGAACAAACTAACTTTCTGTAACTTTTCCATTTGATAACAAAAAAGCAGAGAATGTGCAGATTTAAATTTGCAGATGTAAATTCCATAAATCTATTTTGATATGAAAATGTGTAGTGTATTTTAAGTATTTTGATAACAAATTGCATTTTCAAGTATTCTATAAATTTACAAATGTAAATTTCAAGTATTTTGATAAAAAATTGTTCATAAATCTACACTATGAGTTTGCAGGACTCGTATTAACAAATTGTTCATAAATCAAACCCAAAAGCAAGCAAAGAATGTGTATTGTATTCCTATCTTGCTTTCAACTCCTCCAAGCAAGCAGAGAATGTGCAACTGTGCATTCATTATATGGAATTATCACATATTCCATAATTACCACCTAAGTGGAAGTTTACAAAAAGAAAAGTATGAGGACTAGTAGAAAATTTAAAAGACTGGGGACCTATTAAAAGAAGTCAGAGGAGATGATTTGAACCCAAAAATCCATATACCAAAACCCTAAAGAGGAGAGGACTATAGTTCAAAACTACCTAATAGTTATATACTTTTGTTATAATGTCCTCAAATTTTTCAGTTTTCCAAAACAATTTATGGTATAGATCAAAGAGTGTATAATATTAACCTCTTATAGTGTTTTAAAGAATGAGGAGGCATTTGAAATGTGCAAACTAATTTATCTATCCATGTAAGACATTGTCATTAGATTATATTATATTGATGGAAACAAAAGATGGAAATCGTCTTCGGCTATTAAACTAGAAGATATGATGGTAGCTTAAAGACAGTTGCTTACTATATTGGTGTCACCCCAACAACACCTGCATTCACGGGTAGAATAATAAGAAGGATTTTATTAATTATAGCTGAAGATCATATTCACAAATGCACTAGAGATAGAGATGTATAAGCAAATAATGCAGCTACATCAATGCATAGGTTACCTCTAAAAATAAAGTATGTCAATAAAATAATATGTCACCAATTAACGAGGCAATATGCAAGTTCAATTATCCCCTCCTTTCACATGCAAACCTACTCTTTCAATAAGATCTAGTAACTCACCAAATAATATTTATATAAGTTCATTTAATTGCTCATTAAGCGAAGAAAGCTGCTGGGTGATTTTCTAACTCTAACCAAAATCAAAGAACTCCAATTTAAACACTTTTATATATGAAAGATCATATATCTAGTATCCAAAAATAAGCTCACTAGTATAAGGTTCCTCCACTCCTGCAATCTAAAGAGGAACAATAATTCAACAATACAGAAAATATTCCTCTCACATTTTAAAATTTTCGAACAAACTTTCACAATTCTGAAAAGTACACGTGTAGACATGGTGTCCTATGTACCAAACTCATGTCAGAAACAAAGGCGCCATATCATAATGCCCTGTGAATTTCATCAAGTTCTCATATATGGTTATTGTATATGATATTTTTGTTAAAGAATACAATCCTCCTTAATGAATTTTTAAACCTTAAATATGATTTGGAATGGGCACATTACATAATCCAATTATTGGATTTCTTCTAAAATTTTTAATATAAGGAGGCTCCAACCAACAATATGCCTCAGTAATACTAAGTGATTTTGTCATAAACCTTAGTGAATGAGGTATAAAAATAGGATTAAATTGAAGTTAATGCACAATAGGAGAGATTGAGAAAATAATGAGGTATAAAAGTTTTTAAGGTTCATATAAACTCGTTCATTATCATCTTTATCATCTAAAGAATTTACCATACTATAGAAACAATAATGCCTTTGTTTAAAACCAATATAAATGACTTGGGTGGAAGGATGGAGTTGGTTGTGGAGTAAGGTCAGGGTCAGAGTCAGGTGTAGATACAGTTGTTTCTAGTGTGTTTGTCTTATGAGTATGCGTGTAGGGGCAGCCGTGGTTTTGTTGTTGTGTTCAATTCAAGTGGTCTTCTTGTACCAGGTTTGCCTTTGTTCTAGTGTAAGCTGAAAAATCCTGATGTGGCAATTTTGATGGTGGTGTTGTT
>JANSVA010096329.1:0-10781 GCA_025504915.1 Erythroxylum reticulatum
AATGAGGAAAGTTTATGGTTTCAAAAGGTAGTGATTTTTATATTGATGTATGATTATTATGATGCCATGTGAAGTATCGTAGTGATTTTTCGTAGCTCACCCTTATTGTAGGATATGTATCGGAATGACCTACGGGCGTCCTGGTGTATACCCTGCGGTAAGGGGGCGCTACATAGAAGACACATAAAGTTCTTGCTTTGTGATGTATTATTTGAGAGAGTGTTTATAGAGAGTGAGAGAACATGATGAGCATTTCACCAAAAATCTCTTTTTTTCACACAAAATTTGAATGAAAATTGATGTTTCTTTCACCCTATGGCCTTCCTCTAACCCCCAACATCAATGAAGAGTTAATAAGAATTAAGTGGTTTTTAATCCCACTTAATTTTACGTGAAACTTCCACTCATTCTTTAAAGGGTAATTTTGTCATCTTGTTTATTAAAGGGAAATTTTGTCATCTTATCTAATATGCAAGATTCACATGTTTCATAGGATTCACAATCAAATGATCCTAAACTACCACACTTGTGTCATGCATCTCTCATATCCTGGATCCCTGTCCAAAACCATTTTACTCATTCTCCGCATCTTCAATACGTGTGACCCATTAGGCTCCCCATCATATTAGCCACTTCAATTAACACTTAATTCAAGCAAGTCAAGAGTAGTATCTAGAAACACATCATGACCCCAATTTAACTGGAAAGTCAGTGGTTTAACTACGAACTCTTCCATAGATAATGTTCTAGTGCAATTCAACCTTTCAGCATCTATAGCCCACTCGGTTTAAAGTATGGTTAAAGTGTTAACTCCCATTAGACCGACTACATCACATCTAGCCTAAATGATGCCAATTCCATGAGACATATTACTTAATTGGATATGTCACTATCTCTCCCCTCCTTAAAAGATATTTCGTCCTCAAAATTCTTACTTGATTATTTGAACAGGTGAGGATATTGTCTCCTTATGTGCTCCTCTGTTTCCCAAGTCGCTTCCTTAGTTGATTGATTTCTACAAAGGAATTTCACCAATGGAATGACTTAATTTCTCAACTACTTGATTTGAGATCCCACTATCTTGATCGACTCCTTAATATAACTCAGATTACTAGCAACCTCTATCTCTTGAGCTGAAATCATATGTGTCAGATCCAATCAGTATATTTAGAGCATGCTCACATGAAATACATTAAGCAACTGAGACATCTCATTTGGTAAGGCCAATTTATATGTCAAAGGTCCTATCCAATCGTTGATCTCATAAGGACAAATATACCTAAAGCTTGGCATGCCCTTTTTACCGAATCTTAACACTCCTCGTCAAGGCGATACACTAAAAAACACTCTGTCTCCTACACTATATTCCATATCCCTTCGATGTTGATCCATATAGCTCTTCTGTCTATCTTGTGCCATGTTAATTCAGCTTTGGATCAATTTCACCTTGTCCACTCTATCTTGTATCAATTATGGGCCTTCAACCATTCTTAATCTCTTTTCATCCCAATATAGAGGCCATCAACATTTTCTTCCATACAATGCCTCATATGGTGCCATTTGGATACTACTGTGATAGTGGTTATTGGAAGCAAAGTCTATCAGTGCTATATACTAATCATAATCTCCTTGAAACTCCAATACATATGCTCTAAGCATATCCTCAATAGTCTTGATTGTCCTCTCACTCTTTCCATCTGTTTAAGGATCAAATGCAGTACTGAAGCTTAACTTAGTACCCATAGCAGACTACAAGCTCTTCCAGAATCTTGAAGTGAATCTAGGATCCTTGTCTAATACAATGGACACCAGAACCCAATGCAGTCTTACCAACTCATTCATATATCTATAGGCCAACTTGGTTAATCGGTCCTCTACAACTCATATAGCATCATTCTGCCTCAAAGTCCTTGACAATCCCATAATGAAATCCATAGTAATTCGTTCCCATTTCCATTATGAAGTAGGCAATGAATGTGGCTCCTAACTGGAGTTTGACACTCAGCCTTAACCTGCTGGCATGTTATACACTTAGTGACATACTCTGCTACTTGCTTTTTCATTCTAGGCCACCAAAAATGTTGCTTAAGTATATTATATATCTTGGTGGTACTAGGATGCATAGCATAAGTATCCATATGAGCTTCTTTGAGGATTTCCTTCCTCAAATCATCCACATTAGGCATACAAAGCCTCTACTTCAACCACAATGCCTCATCCCTCAACTCAAACTTGAAATCAAGATTCATCTTCACTTTCTCTATAATCTTCACCATATCAAGATCTTTCCTCTAGATTTTTCTAATTCTATCATATAACATCAGCCTCAACTTCAATGTAGTGATCAAGGCCTCATCTTGCTCCAGATTCAACTCTACATTTAGAGCTCTCAACTAAATTAAACTCGGTAACCTTGATAACTGAATCTGAGCTATACTAGTATTAGACTTTCTACTCAAAGCATTAGCCACCACTTTAGCTTTCCCTGAATGATACTCAATTGTGCAATCATAATCCTTTAATAACTCAATCCATCTTTTTTTTCTCATGTTTAACTCCTTCTGACTTAGCAGATATCTTAAACTCTTATGATCGATATAAATCTGGAATGTCTCTCTATATAAATAATGTCTCCATATCTTTAGAGTGAAGACAACTACAGTAAGCTCTAAATCATGTATCGAATAGTTAATCTCATAATATAATAGTTTTCTTGATGCATAGGCTATCATTTTTCCATACTGCATCAATACACATCACAATCCTTGATGCGAAGCATCACTATATACCATATATCCTCTAATTCCTGATGGGATAGTTAACACCGGTGTCATAGTCAACTGATGCTTCGTCTCCTCAAAGCTCTTCTGGCATTTCTCATTGCATCTGAATTCTACATTCTTCCTTAGAAGTTTTGTTAGAGGGGCTGAGATCAACGAGAACCCCTTGACAAACCTCCGGTAATATCCGACCAATCCTAAGAAACTTCAAATTTTAGACATATTCTTCAGAGCTTCCCAATTTATCTCTACCTCTATCTTCTTTGAATCTACTTGTATGCCTTGTCCAGTCACTATATGACCCGAAAACACTACTTGATCCATCCAAAATTCACACGTATTGAATTTGGCATACAACTATTTCTCTATCATAATCTGAAAAATCACTCGCAGATGTATGGCATGCTCTTCTCTATTCTTAGAATATACTAAAATTTCATCAATAAACACTATCATAAAGTGATCTAGATTGGGCCAAAACACCTTATTCATCAAAGCTATAAATGTTATTGGGGCATTAGTTAACCCAAACGGCATTACTAAGAACTCGGAGTGCCTATACCTGCTCCTAAACGCACTATTCAATACATCAGCTTTTGCTATCTTTAACTAATAGTATCTAGATCTTAAATCTAACTTAGTAAACACCTTAGCTCCTTACAACTGATCTAGCAAATCTTCAATTCTAGGCAATGGGTACTTGTTCTTCACTATCACCTGATTCAGTTGCCTATAATTGATGTATAACCATAAAGTTCCATCTTTCTTCTTTATAAACAAAACTGCAGCTCCCCAAGGTGAAACATTGGGTTTAATGAAACCCTCTTTTTAGCAAATCCTGTAATTAAGCCTTCAACTCCTTTAGTTCCTTTAGTGTCATTCTATATGGAGGAATGGATATAGGAGCCAAACCCATAACTAAATCAATCATAAACTCCATTTCTTGATTTGTAAGTAAGCTAGATAACTTGACGGGAAACATATCTATGAATTCCCTAACCACGAGAAGGTCCTGCACATTTTGCTCAGCTCTAGTATTGATGATGTGGGCCAGATAGGCCTCATATCCACCTTGCATCAACCTTAATGAACTTATGAATGATATCAACCTGGCTGGGACTACTTGACTAATACCTCTTAAAATTGCTCTCAGTTGATTAGGAGATTCTAGTACCACCTCCTTGGTATAATAGTTCATGATAGCTCTATGAGTAATGAGCTAATCCATGCCTACGAGAATATCTATCTCCCTCATCTGTAGTATAAACAAGTATGCCTCCAATAGTGCCTATTTAATTCGAATCAAGCATATTTTTTAAACTTCTCCTATCACTGTAGAACTACCTATTGGTGTACTCATCTTTAATCTGTATTGTAATAGCTCTCTATCACAATGCAGCCTAGATGCCAGATGTGGTGCAATAAATGAATACTTAGATCTTGGATCTAGCAATGCAAATGCTTTATGATCATAAATAAGTAGCGTACTTACAATGACATTTAAAGAATCCTGTGCCTCCTATCTAGTCATGGCATAGACTTGGGTAAGAGACTACAGTCGATTGCTCTACACCTTAGTCCTGACAAAAAGACTCCCAGAGCTCACTCTACCTTTACCATATTTTCTTTGTCCAGGCCCACTAACTTGGCTTTGTTAGACCATAGCTTCACTTACAACTCTCCCTCTCATACCAAACTGAGTTATAGCAATGACAGGACAATGCCTTTGAGAGCCGCATCGAAAACATGCTCCTGATAAAGTTCAGTACTCACCACCAAGTTTCTTCCTACAGTGCTCACATGGGGGGTAACTGACTCTACACTATACCTCTTCCACTGTCAAATTGTACAAAGCCACCCCTCCGCCTGAATTCTGACTGTCTTAATCCAGCCGGTACGCTGAAAGCTTAGTTTTGATCCTTACTGAATCTTCTACTAGAACTGCTTTAAATCTCACTAGACCTCTTCATTCTAGATCCTTGCCTAGACACTACTTATTCTTTCTCAGTAACTGCTCAATTCTGATTGAAGCATCTCTCAACTCTATAAAACTACTTAGATTGGTGATAGCTAACCTTGTCCTGATTTCCATGTTCAGCCCATCTTTGAATCTCCTACACTTGTCTTCTTTAGTAGGAATCAAAGCAGTAACGTACCCCATCAACTCATTGAACTAGATCTTATATGCTACCACTAACATTCTGTTCTATTTTTGATCTAGAAACTCTTTCATCTTCCTGTCTAAGTAGATCTTGGGCATGTAATTCTTCTTGAAGATCCTCATAAAGTCTTCCCACTTCAAATTGCAAGGCCTGGTGGTACTGCCTGGAACAGTCTTCCACCATTGGTAAGTTGGACCTTGCAATAAGGACACTACATAGTCAGACTTCTCATTTGGTTCGTAGTCTATTTGATCAAAAACCCTCTCTGTCCTTTCTAGCCATCCCTCGGCCTTTACAGGGTCTGTACTTCCATAAAAGTCTATAGCCTCCTGCTTTCATAGCCTATCATACCTCCTCTCTCTTCTCTCAGGAACTCTAGGAACCATTTCCTCTGGTTGAGGTACCAAAGACTCTTTAATGGCTCCTACTAATTCTAAGTCAGCTGATCCTCCCACCTGATCACCTATGGCGGATGACCTATAATAGACAATAACTTCAATTACTATATGCATTTCTCATGATATTTCATGTCTATATGCTTAATTTGTCCCTATAGATGGCAACTATGCTCTAATAGCAACCAGTGTAGTGCCCCATTACCATGGTGTATGTACCGGAACACCTTGAGGACATTACAGTACCTAACCCGTGATAATGGCATGTTAGAGCATTCACAGCATTCACTTAAACATGGCATCATCATTCTTTATTCTCATGTAAGACACCGTAAAAAAAGGCACAATATTTTAAAGCCAAATTCCTCATTTCATTACTTAAACAATATGTACCTTGTAGCTTTACAATATCACCCGAATATGTACAATGAAAAAATTAAATTCAAAATATGCTACATATAAGGAATTATATTCTCTAGGATTCTTTGTATTTAGTCTATTGTTTCTTTAGTCAAAAGATTGTCATTTGTTATGAATGTACTGAAATTTTAGATAAAAAAATTAATGTCTCCAAGCACTAGTAAACATTCAGCTCCTGCTTTTTATGTAAACAATCATTTTGAACCAAAAAGAGGAAAGATAAGAATGATAATTAACTACAAAAAATTAAATGAAGCAACTATCAAAGATGCATACAAATAACCTGAAAAATATTATATTATTGATAAACATAAAGGAAAAAATTGGCTTACAACCTTAGATGCAAAATTAGGATATTAGAAATTATGATTACATGAAAACACCAAACCACTTACTGTTTTTACATGTCCTCCTTAGAAACATATTCTATCTAATCCACCAATCTTAGCTGCTTGACCTTTGAGCCATTTCTTCTTTCCAAAAATACAAGAATAATGCTTCTTATAGATTCTTGCATTAGCTAAAGTCCTCTCTCAGTCTTGAAAAATCAACGTTGCAATTTTGATGAGTTTTGCAAACTCAATAAGGTAATCATTATCGATGTTTCACTCAATGCATGCAAGAAATCAACACACGTAACATATAGTTCACATCTTTGCATTTTGGCATAAAGCATCAAATATCACTATCAGAATAATTATACAGAACATTTCATTCGTACAAAGTACACATATCAATTATAAATGCAATGCACATGAGACTCACTTTCTTTTATTATTGTCATTGTGATTGAGTACCTTTTTACTAGCCCATATCCCTCATAGATACCGAGCTGTATTAGATAATGTCCCACGGAGGCTCTGACTATAGTCTGAGCTTTAAGCTCTTTATACTGGGGACTCTGGTCATAAATGTCTTTATCCTTCATGCATTCATATATTAAAATGCTTCACATTAACAGATTCTCAATCAATCACATGCTTTCACATTCACATTCAGAATACATTTGTCTTTGAACCTTAGTTTAACATTCAACAATCAGCTAAGAAATCACTTATTTCTTCACATTCACATATAATTAGCACTTTAATATCACATTCAAGCATCAAAAGCCTCAGACCTTCATTGTTCGGAATTAACACAATCAAATCACATTCATAAGCTAATTCAAAATTTAATCTAACACAAATAATTAATTGAATGAAACTGTTTAAGTTACTCACAATTTGCTCCAGAAGTTGTTGCCTCGAAGTCCGAGCAATGTCTGGATGATGGCACTCTATATGTTCCTCTATATCATGCAAAACATACACATTTATACACATCACATCTTTGCACAATTATAAGTATTAATCGATGCACATTTATCTATATGAAATATATATGATGCATATTCAATGACATTCCTAGGTATATATCCTTAATACATGTCTCATAACCCATTAACAAGATCTTTAATTCATTCCTTAACATATAAAACATTTTCGTTTCTTTAATGGCTCAATACAACATCAACTAGGCTCATTCAAGCTCATAATCAAGCTTATATATCTTTGGGAACAACATTGATAAGTGAATCATTTGTAAAAAAAACATATCTTGGGACAAAAGGCATAACTTTTTATATAGATGTATGATTAATGTCATTCTAGGACACTTTCGAAAAGGACTTCAAGATCTACAATTTTATAAAGACCAGAACAGAGATTTTTCCATCTAGAGGGTCAAAATTGCAAATTTTTGAAACTGTACATTGAATGTCTACTAAGCAGACGTACACTCCCCCCAATGGACATAGATGGGGTTCCAAACCTGTGAAGGTCAGTTTAATGGACCTAAAGTCCGTTTAATAGACATAGTTGAGTCTAGAAGCTTTTCCTAACGCAAGAAGGTCTATTTAGCAAATCTAAAGTTCGTTTAATAGACATAGGTGAGACAAAACTCACTCAAGAGCATTCCTAACGGTTTCTACATCTATCCTAAGCTCACTTTCACTCCAAATTTTCCCAAATTCACTTTCTCTAATGCAACATCATTTCATAATAATTCAAATACCAATTTTATTTCATTAAACTCCCTAATATCTACTCATTTGATTCATCACTTACAACTAATTCTCATCATTCATGAATTCCTACCCTTTTTCCATAACACATGTCATTCCTAAGTCTCAAACAATTCATATTCAACATTCATCATTTCAAGTTGATAATAATTTCAACTCAACATCATCTATACAAAATTCATATTCCATGCTTGATCATAAACACTCAAAATAGAACAAATTCTCATACTCTCATAATAGAACACAAACATATACATTCATCCACCAATTTGCTACACCCAGCTCTCTATTTCATGTCTAATTTTAAGACTCTTAAAGACAGAATTTTAATTCAATGTCTTCATAAAAAATGTATCCTTATATCCCTAAATTACTCTAAATCAAAGATAATCTCATTTGGATAACTATAGAACAAGTTATGGCTAAAATACAGAAGCTTAATTAGTGTAAATGTTATTGCTAACATTTTCCAACTCTCTTCCAATTTTCCAGATTTTATAATTCCAACATTTTACATCTAACCCATATTATACCTAGATCATCTTTTCTACTTCATTTCATCTTCATTCTCAACTTCATTTTAACTCAATACCATTCGCAACCCAATTTATGATCTATATTTGATCATTAACCAAAAATAGAATATGTACATTTATCCATTCATTATCAATTTTCTACACTCATCCTAGCACCATTATGATGATCATTCTACATCAAAAACATCTCTATAACAGTATATGAGTTATTAACCATCATACATATACAAGAGCAAGAAATTTACATAAATTTTTCATCATCCACAACACATACATAAACATTGCATAATTAAGTCATCAAATGTTAATTTACTCATCATTCTAACTTCATTTAACCATACCCATGGTAAGGTCAAGTTTGTTAGTGACAATTTGAAGAAGATAGCAAAATGATAGTAGTAAATGGAGATGAGAACAAGCTCCAACATTGGTGAGGTGAGAAGTGAAATGTCGTGGATGGAACCAAATGAAAGAGATGAAGAAGGTTAGGGCATTTCGCGATAGACAAAACAAGGGTTAAAATGAAAGACAATAAAAATAATGTCTTGTAAAATGAAACAACATGAGAGGTGAGTGGTGAGTGGTGAGTGGTAGTGACACTTGTCACTACCACTTGTAACCTTCCTATGGTCCCATTTGGACCCTTATTAACAACTAGTATGAAAGTACCCAACTTCTAATCTAATTGTCTCTCAATTTTTAATGACATTTGTAAATAAATTCAAAAGTCATTTATTGAAATTTTCATTGTCATTTGACAGTTAATTCTACTACCATTTATCAATTATTTTTTCACTTGGCATTTTTCCTAGTCCAAAAATACACAAAATTTTAGAAATTCCCCAAATTTCAGAAAAATTTCTAAATCAATAAAAATACTCTACAAATTAATTTTGAACACATAAAAACCACAATTCTCAATATGATCACATTTATAACTCAATTCTACCTGAAAATGTCAATTAATCCAAGTACAATCATTTTAATATGCAACAATTCAATATTCAAGTGTATGTGTATGCTATAATATGCATGAGCATAAAATGCGCTTTCTAATTTCTCAATAACTCTCATGTTTACTATTCTAGCATTAACATAGATAATGTGTTGCATCCTATTTTCAGAGCCCAACACTTGCTCTGATACCATAGTATATTGGACCTTGTTTTCAGAGCCCAACTTTCAGGGTCACCATACGGCGTGAGCGTTTTACCTTGAAGGGTTATTTCCATGAACCTTTATTAGCCATCATCTCACAAGGGTGGTGTGCCCCCATCATACAATCCCTAAAATCACAAATTGACATCTTCATAAAAATGGTATCTTTAAGTCTCTAGTTTAATTTGAAGCAAGAACTTTCTCAATCGGAGCTCTATGACTCAAGATATGCTTAAAAAGTTAAAATTTTCCCATACCCCAATCATGCTCTCCCAACCAACCCCTCGCTTTCTCTCCATAAACCTTGTTCAAATAAACTACAAAAGATACCAATTTTCATTGAGGGATAGAAAAAGGTTTTAGGAATCCATTGCTTTAAGAATCACTTCATTTGGAGGTCGGATGAGGAAGTTATGCCCGAAAGAATAGAACATCTTTATGCCCTCAATGAATTTGTACCTATCATGGAGCGAATAACATAACTTGCAATATAGATGTCAGATTGAGTTCTTTTTTAGAAAGTTGGAAAGAAGACTTCTAGATAACTCTTATGAAGGCCAAAAAGTGAGATTCTGCCTTTAAAAGGGTCAAAAATCTCAATTTACTGAAGTTGTCCCATATATGTTTGTTTAACGGACATCCATATCTGCTTAACAGACATTGTCGAGCCTGGGAGCTCTTTTTCACCCGAGAGATGCTGAGGGTCATTTTTGAGCCAAGAAAGTCTATTAAATGGACATGAGGGTTTCCTAAACCCCTCCAAAGCTTCCTACACCCATTCTAACATCATACTTACTCATAATCTTCCCAAATCCACTTATTCTAATGTAATATCATTTCTTAAACATCCAATTACCAAAATGATTTCTTGAAAACTCCCAAATATCAACTCAATGATTCATCACATGCCACAAATTCTCATCAATCACCATAGCTATCATGTTCATACTTACTATGCAGCATCATCATTTATAATACTCATATCTCTTAACTCTGATATCCAAAATTTACATACTTTATAGCTTTGGAAAGCTAAGAGGATAAAGTACAACTTTCCATAAGACAATTTTGTCTAATATGGCCTAGATTAATCCAGTTTTTCCTTTAAATTCAAAACACAATTCCTATCCTTCCTGTCCATAATACATCTCCCTTCTATGTAGCACATTTTGTATTCAAAATTTATCGTCTCAAATTGATAACTTCTTCAAGTGTACATAATTCCAACTTAGCCTCATCCTTAATTAATTTACATTTCAACTAAA
>JANSVA010096350.1:0-10781 GCA_025504915.1 Erythroxylum reticulatum
TACCATTGACATCTAATTAATCGGGGTTTGTACAACATAATTTTTATTATGCTAGTCCACAATTATGATAAAATTCTATCAAAGACATCACCTGAACAAGTATTCATAAATTAATGCAATGGCTGCGTCCCCACAACAAAAGCTAGATGTATAATATAATCAATACAATCTATGGAAGAAGAAGAAAATGGAAATTCAATAGATTCTTTTTCCAAGAAAATGAAACAGAACTTCAATATCTCGTTCCCTTGCCTTCCTAGTTCCTATTCTAGAAGTGCTTCTATAGTAGTATAGCTAATCTTCAATAGACTGCTGTTGTTTTCCAAAAGGATGGGACAAAAAGGTGGCACAAGAATTAGACATTCGGAGTCATTTAGTTTTATTTTTATTTATTTTATAATTTTTAGTTTTTGTGTTATTAGAAATTAAAAATTAATTTAAATTTTGCATTAAAAATTCAAATGTTTGGTTTCATTAATATATTTTTATTCTTATTATCAAATTATTAAAAAATAAAAATATATAAATATTTAATATCACCAAAGATATTTATACATCAATTTATATAATAAAAATCTAATATAAAATATTAAAATTTCATTGACTATTATAAAGATGTGTATATATAAAAACAATTACAAGAATGATTTGTCAATAATTTCTTTAAATTTCTCATAAGAGAGACTATAAATTTATTTTTAAAGTTTTTTAATTAAATATATTTTGAAATTTTTTTTCAATAATAGAATTATAATCATCTTCTTTAAAATATTATTGGATGGATAAATAAAATAACTTGTGGAAGGGAAAGTGTTGGTTTATGCTCTACAGTCAATCAATTGGTTATAATTGAGTGATAAAATAATTTAAATGCATTGTTTATCTTGTATATATTTAGATGTATATGATAAAGTCTATGGAATATTGATACAGTGCAAAAGAAATTATAATGAGATTATAATTATAAGATTTATATTGCATCGTTGTATTATCCATAAATTATTCCTAGTCATAATTTTATTAAGACTGGACATTAATAAAACGTAAAGAGATTAACACATGTTATGTTTTTCCTTATGAAAGAAGTAGTTGATCTCATAAACTAAAGTGTGGATATACTTAAACAAACTTGTTGGTGCTTATTAGAAAATAAGCTCACTAAACTGACCTAATATGAGAAATTTATTAGGAACATTACTTTTATGTTTATGAAATTCTCATTGTAATAATTGTATAAGTGATCATTTGACTTGAGGTCTTCAAAGTTATCTTGTATAGGGAATGTTATGCTTTTATACTACTTATGACCTATTTTAATCATAGATAGCTCATTCAGTAGTCATTAGTTATAACATGAATTATATGAAGTTATTTCAATATTCAGGATAGAATTCATCACCCTAAAGTAGTTAGGGAGAATGATTTGTTATTCTCAATTAATATTGGCTTGGAAATCCTTGGCTAAGATGAAATGATGTTTTATAAATAGTTTACAAAGGTCATTAATTAAATCAATAACTAATGGTAAGGAACTATTATGATTGGACCCAAAATAGATTAGTTCTTAATTTTATGCTCTATGTCTAATCAGAATATTGTATGATGAAAGGATTAAATTGTACAGAAAAATCATATTAAAAAATTAGTCAAAACCACTTTGATATTCCTAATATTTGGGTGGTCATGATACATTGCTAGACAAAAATCTTGATATATAATTATAAAATGTTTAGTTGGAGAATTAAAGATAAATTAAAAATAGTTTTAATTTATCTAACTCTAATTATAAATTACAATTATAATTATAATTTATAATCATTGTCAACATATTTGGGAAACTAATGGGTCTCACTTAAAGAATGGCTTGAAGAGTGCAAAGATATTTTAATTAAGTTGGACTTGATTGTAAGTTTGAGAAACTTTATGATTAAACATAAGATATTTAATAAATAAGGATCAATATGAGATATTAGATCTTATTCGAACATAATTGATATTTAACTAAAATTATTTGTAATTATAATTAAAATTTAATTGAAATTAGAATTTAATTTTAATTAAACTACTAAAATGTCCAAAACTTATTATAAATATACTTAAGTTCTAGTAGAGCTAATACTTCTTACTTAACCCTTAAGAGTTATAGAGTTATCTCAACCTGTTTTGTGGATATTGTTAGAGGCACGAATACTTGTGCAGCTATGGTAGTTAAGATGGATCGATTCTAGAAATAGTTCAAGGAGCACAACAAGAATATGATCAAGTTTTGAAATAAGGTATGAATTAAGATTCATACTTTATTATGATTTATGTATTAATCATTTTATATAATTAAAGTTTTATTAATTTTTAGGGAATTAAAATATAAAAAATTTATAATTATTCCTTTATAGTCTAAATCAAATCTCGTGTTAATTTTCTAAAAGTATTATCATACCAATCTTTGATTTTATAATATGATTAAAATGATTGATTTATATTAATCTTAAATTTTGGAATTGAATTTACAAACTCTTAGCCTAAAATTACAATATGTCTAATTTGAAAAGCCTAAAATTCCTGGTTCTATATTCTGAAAATTTGAAATTTAAAACAACTAAACCCATCCGATACTCAAGCTCCTGAATCTAGAAATTAAAAGTTCCAACCATCCTAAGACAATAAACAAGTTTTTGTGTGATTAGGAGCTATTATAATTTAGGTGTTGGTAGAGTCGCCAATACATCTGGGCTCTTCAGCAGTGAGCTATTATTGGGGGCAGTTCTGGAAGCTCATCCAGACAATAGTGCAATGGTTGGAGTTGTTTCTTTGAGGTTGATTTATAAATGCTCAAATGGTTGAGGTTCTCTTTTGGGCTGAAAATTTTTAGATTTGGGTGTCAAAATTTTGCACCAAGTGTAAGATTCAAACAAATCATAACACAAGACCAAGATCTATCATGTCAGATTGTCAAGAGTAACTAGATAGCGAAAGCATACCTGAATCTATTGGAGCAATCACGTATAGGATGATGCAGTTTATATTGATCTTACAAGAGATGTCTTTAGGTTGTCTATCTTTTCTCTTGATGGGATAAAAGAAAAGAAAACCCTTAAGCCTCTCTTGGGGACCATAACAACATATTCATATGCTTAGTATCAAGTCCATCATAAATTAGAAATACAACACTTTGGTTTCTACACATATCTAAGGCTATACTTTAATTAGATGATTTCGACCCAATAAGCCAAAACTTTATTATACCACTTTTATTTGGGTCATATCTTATAATAGCCTATGACATTTAATTATATATATTTAAGTGCACCCCAAAAAAATCCAACAATCTCCCACTTGGTCTACATGTATATAATTTCTTATAATTATATCCTTATGAGATCAAAATTGCTATTATTGTTTAATCATCTTTAAGCAATCTGGTCCATTAATCATATCAATGCAGGATCAAAGGGATCTTTGTCACAATCATCGTATTTAAACCCATCAATGGTCACATACATTAATAAAACAACAACATGGATCAAGTATGGATGTGTAGCATGGAAATTTCATGTCATGTGATCTTTAACATGCCTATTTCCAACTAGTCCTACTTTATTCCTTAATGGGATCAAGTCGAATGAAATCAGAGTGTAAATTCATAAAAAAATTATACTGAAATATCAAATCATACAAAATCCATAAGACATGTTTGTATCTATAAATGTATACAAACGCCCACTAAATTAACATATCATCAAATGAGAAAAAAACCCATATGAGTTGTGTGCTTATGAAAGACCTTAGGTGGTAAACCATTAGTCAATGGAACCTCAATCAAGACGTTTGTTCCAATATGTTCTATAGACAATTGACCACTCTGAATTCTTTCTTTAATAACTAGGAACTTGATGCCGATGTGTTTCGACTTTGACGAGCTCCTGTTGCTATTAGAATATAACACTGTCGATTTATTGTCATAAAATAACTTTACTAGTCTTTCAATGTCATCTATAATTCGTAACCTAGTGACAAAATTTCGTAGCCATATCCCATGATTGGATGCCTCATAACATGCTATAAACTCAGCTAACATGGTGGAAGAAGCTATGAGTGTTTGATTAACACTCTTACAAGAAATAGCTCATTCAACAAGCATATAGATATAGCTTGAAGTGGATTTACGAATGTCTTGGCATCCCGTAACATTGCAGTCAAAATACCCAGTGATCTCCAACTGAATCGATCTCCTATATGTGAGCATGTAATCTTTTATTCTCTTAAGATACTGGATAACTCTTTTGGTAGCTTTCCAATGATCCAGTCCAGGACTGCTTAATATCTGCCTAACATTCCAACAATGTATGCAATATCCAGGCACGTACATAATTGAGCATACATTAGACTCCTTACAGTTGAAGCATAAGGAATCTTCTGCATTTCTTTAGTTTCTAAATCATTCTTGGGGCATTGATTGAGACTAAATTTGTCTCCTTTAGCTACAGGGGTATCACCAAGTTTAGAATCCTGTATGCCAAATCTCTTAAGTACCATATCGATATAGCTCTTTTGTGATAAACTAAAAATACCTTGAGAGCAATCTCGACTTATCTTAATTCCTAATGTAAAAGATTCTTCACCAAGATCTTTGATTTTAAAATTCTTTGATAGAAATTTCTTGGTTTCATGCAATAAGCCTATCTCTTTGCTAGCAAGCAATATGTCATCAACATATAAAACTGAAAAAATATACTTACTCCTACTAAACTTATGGTATACACAATCATTAACTAGATTCATCTCAAATCCAAACGAGATGACAACATGATGAAACTTGTAATACCATTGACGAGAAGCTTGGTTTAGTCCATAGATGGATTTCATTAATTTACAAACCATATGCTTTGAATATGTGGAAATAATGTTTTCAGGCTGCTCCATATAAATTGTTTCATCAATGTCTCCATTGAGAAACTTTGTCTTAACATCCATCTGATGTAATTCAAGATCAACATGTGCCATAAGTGCCATTGTAATCCTAAAGGAATCTTTCAAAGATACCAACAAGAAGGTTTCTTTATAGTCGATACCTTCTTCTGAGTAAAGCCGTTTGCAACAAAACGAGCTTTATATCTTTCTACATTGCCTTTTGAATCATTTTTGGTCTTAAATATCCATTTGCAGCGAATGGGTTTGACACCTTCAGGCAATAAGACAAGATCCCAAACATCATTATCTCTCATGGACTTAATTTCCTCATCCATCGCATCAATCCACTTTTGAGAATTAGAACTTTCAATGGCTTTTTGGCAGTTAATTGGATCATCTTTTACCATGTCAATGTCCATATTATGTTCTTGGAGAAAGAAAACATAATCATTTGGAATTGCACTTCTCCTTTCTCCAGTGGATCTCCTTATTGACACTTATTTTTGAGGTTGTTGAGTTTTTCCTTTAGGTATATTCAGTTGATCTTGAATAGGGAGATTTTCAAAATTGTCTTATTGTCATGAAGTTCCTTCTTGAACAATGTAAGGAATAATATCCTGATCATGATCAATAACAACTATAGGAAGAGAAACAAATTCCTCTTCAATGACAAAGTCTCTAACCTTACCTTATCTTCCCCTTCAAACTCAACATCCTCAAGAAATCTTACATTTCCCGTCTCAAAAATTGATTTATTTGTGGGATCATAAAATTTATACCCCGTTGCCCGTTCAAAGCATCCAACAAAGTAGCTACTAACTATTCTTGAGTCTGGTTTCCTTTCATTCAGCCTATAAGGCCTTGCCTCAACTGGATAATCCCAAATGTAAAAGTGCTTTATACTAGGCTTTTTGCCTATCCATAATTCATAAGGGGTTTTATTTGTTTCCTTAGTTAGAAATCTATTAAGAATATAAGTTGCATTCTTTAATGCTTCTCCCCAGAGTGAATCTAGTAAGATAGTGTGAATAATCATACTCCTTACCATGTCCTTAAGTGTTATGTTTTGTCTTTTAGCAACACCGTTGATGCTAGGATTCCCTGGCATAGTGTATTATGGGACGATACTATATTCCTCTAGGAATTTGTTAAATGGTCCTATACATTATTCACCGAAACCATCATATCTACCATAATATTCACCACCACGGTCAGATCTGACACTTTTAATCCTTGTGGCAAGTTAATTTTCAACTTTAGCTTTAAAAACTTTAAACATGTCCAGTGCCTGTGACTTCTCATGAATGAGATAAAGGTACCCATAATGCGAATAATTGTCAATGAATGTAATAAAATACCTTTGACCATTCCAAGCAAGTGTAGGAAATGGCCCAAAAATATCTGTATGGATTAGTTGTTGGACCTGGTTTCTAGAACCCAACTTTGGAGTCATGAAACGTGAGCGTATTCCAATGAAATCTCCTTAACCATCGTCAGTTCATCTTTATCTTTTGCAATACACATTGGATCCCCGAGTCCTGGTGGGCAGGTTCACTACAGTAAACTTTATGTTTCACCGCGATGAACGAATGAGAAATTTCTGGGGATACCCTTCGGGAAAAATTCGTCACAGCGAAGGTCAAGAATTTTTTCACCCTGCTCCTTTAGGGATAAATATGCTGCATCAAGAAGCTTGACTTCGCCGCAGCAAAGATGTAAAATTAACCATAATAACACCTTTTGGGAAGGGTTCACTCAAAAGCCTTCTCTAGGTTTCTCCATCTATCCTAACCTTACTTTCAGTCTAACTTTTCCTAATTTCACTACCTCTAATGCAAAATCATCTCATGACAATTCAACTACCAACATTATTTCATGAAACTCTCTAATCTCTACTCATTTGATTCCTTACTTACCACTAATTCTCATCCTTCATAAATTCCTATTTTTCTTTTCCAAAACAGATCTCACTTATATGTAACAACAATTTGTATTCAAAATTTATCATCTCCAATCGATAGCTTCCTTAAGTATACTTAATTTTAACTCAACCTCATCCATGCACAAACTAATATTTCATTAACCTCAAAAGGAAATTTTTTTACAAAGCTTTAATGGCATTTTAAGCCATAATACATCAATGTCTCAAAATCTCAAAATACTAAAGTTACATGAACTAATAATCTTTAAAAATACAATTAAAGCCTTGCTTTTACAAATTTTAGCTTAAAATATAAAACATGCAGAATTTGGAGAGATGCCTTGACTCTTGATCACTCGATCTCATTTTCTTCACCTGAAGATGGGACGGAAGGGGGTGAGCTTAAAAGCTTGTGGGTAATAAGTTATAATGGAGAAATAAGCAAAACCATTGAAAATGTTCATTTGTCATAGATAATTCTTATTGAATCATAAAATGCATAGTTCTCAAATTCTCAATAACACAAATCATGTATGCATCAACTTGTTGACATATTATAAGCACATAAGCACATGTCTAAAACAGAATGTACTACACATTTCCACGTAATGGTCCTGTGTAGTCGTGAATAGAATGTACTATCGCAATCCTATATAATAGTCTTGCATAGCTGTGAACTTATGAGAGTTCGTGAAGGAGCTCCATGCCACTAGTGGGCAAGAGGGAGAAGCCTTTAGTCAAAGTGCACGTGACGTAACTTAAGGAACCACCACAAATCCACATAACATGTATTTCATGACTTGAAAACAAATTGCCCAAATGGCACATTTCAAAAACATGATTTTTCTTGACATTTTTCCATAAAGGCATATTTTGGAAAGACAATTGTTCATGAAGATGAAATGTTTCACATGCATTTCCATCAACCAAATTCATATACCAAACATGTAACAATTTCTCAAGTTAATCAAAAGAAATAATGCAATATTTATGAAGCAATTTGAAATCATTTTATTTTCTTGCTTTAAAAGGAAACATTTATGGATCGGTAACTCTATTATAAATATGAAACCCGCCTTAAAAATTCGTGCTTAAACCTTGCTCAAAAATGCCTCTACTCTTGATCCTCTTACCTTCCTTGATTCCCTTTATCAATTGCAAAAATTTCCATTCAATAGGAATACAAATTGAGGACTCATATATAGCATATTCACTAAGATAAATTCTAAATACTCAAACTCTTCCAAAAGTCCAAACCTTGGGTCTACTTTCCATGATCATTCTGATAAGGTAAATGAAGAAATTTGATAACACTTACTCATAGAAAACCGTTCATCATTATCTTAAGTTTCTAATGACATCAAAATCATTCAATTTGGATCAGAAATCTGAAAGTTATAATCCAAACAATTTTGTACTATTCTTTTGCTAAAACAGTATTCTATGTTCAAATTCTATCTAACAATTGGAATTATTAAAGATTGAATTAGTACTTAGTTTCTTCAGAATAATTGTATTACTATGTCTCTAGTTTACTCCAAATTAAAAATCACTCTATTTGGATAACTACAGAGCAAGATATCATCAAAATACTAAAACATATTCATGCAGGAAAGTTGACTTCGCCACGGCGAAATCAAGAGTTCGCTATGGTGAACTTGTTCAAAAGCCTACGAAACATCCAAGCCTCATGCAATTTTCCAGATTTTTCACATCCAACCTCTACACCTAACACATATTATACAAAAATCATCCTTTCTACTTCATTTACACTTCATTCTTTACTCCATTTCAACTCAATATCATCCATAAACAAATCATAGTTCATGATTGATCATAAACACTAGTAATGGAACATACGCATATATACACATTCATCATCAACTTCCTACACATATTCACTTCATTTTCACTTTCATTTCACTTACAACTATCACAAAATATGCTTCATTCAACAAATCAAGAAGGGGTTAATGCTTATACTTACTTGTTTAGCTTCAATGTCTTCAAAATCTTCAAGATCTCCAAAACCCTAGCTTGATCTTCTTTTCTTTTCTCTCCTTCCCTTCTTCTCTTCGTTATTTCCTCTCTTCTCCTCTCTCACTCATGTTCTTCTCTTCTTCAATTGTTACAAACATTTCTTCTTCCCTTAATACCCTTAATGAGTGTTCAATGTCCATTTTGCCCTTCTTTTATGCCTTATGACTCTTTATCCTTAAGTGATCTTCCAAAAATGCCCTTGAACATTCTTACTACCTTAATACTTTAATTCAATTAACCTATTTCAAGTAATCTTACAAACATTAACATTATAATTAACTCCATAAATAATCCCATAAAGACCTCATAATTAATTTAAATCATGGTTATCCACCAAGAAAAAAATTCGGGGGCTAACATTTCTCCCCTTTTTAAAAGAATTTCATCCTCAAAATTCTTATCTAATTAAACAGGAAATTAGGATGTTCCTCGGTTTTCCATTTAACTTCATCCCTCGAATAATTTCTTTCAAATGACCATAGTCAATAGACTCACATGGTCTTTCAATCCCTTATTATTCATTCACTTTCTTAGCTAGTTCCTTTTTATGTTTCAGATTACTCACCATTTTTCCACTTCCTGTGTCGATAAAACCAATATCATATCATATCAATATTTCTTAACATACTCACATGTATCACTGTACGAATCTAAGACATTTTTTATTAGTAGCACTAACTCATAATAATTTCGTATAGACTAATTCATATCGGGCTTAGCTAATCCTTTTTCCTAACCTGAGCACATCTTGTACTTAATCTAAGCATACTTTGATAAGGGGATAATCTTAGAGACAATTTATCTTTGACTTAATAGTTCACAACACTATAGTGTTAATACACTTAACTCTTATGTTCATCTCATTTTACTCCATACCTTCGGTCTTGATCCACCAACTCCTTTATCATCCTTTTTTTTTAATCACTTAATTTCTATTACAAATTCATTTCACTTATCAACAATATCTTTTGAATCATTCCTGACCTTCAATCATTTTAAGCCTTATTCATTTTAAATGTAAAATTCCACTTACACTAATCTAATGACATCACTATGATAATGATTGTTATGCTTAAAGTTAATCAAAGCTATACATTGATTTCATATTCCTATGAACTCCAAAAATATAAGCTTTAAGTATACCTACAACAGTCAAGACTATTGGCAACTCACAAGTGTGGTCATTTGCTTCTACCTCCTTAGCCACCAAACGCTATCTCGGCGTATTCCTACGAAGATGTATATCATAGGTTGTTATTTATGCTTCTCTAACAATCTCTTTGCTCAATCATCTTTATCAGTACACTTACTTCTTATTTGAATCACAAAGTATCATTCTTCCTATTCGAAGTCAAAATTGATATTCATTTCCAATTTCTTAGTAAGATCCATAATTTCTAAATCCTTAATTTATACTTTATTTATGTGAAACTGATCTTAGTTTTCAGTGCAACTAATAATGCTTCATTTTGCCTTGAATTCAACTCCATTCAGTATTCTTTATTGCACTAGATTTGATAACTTCAATATCCCAAATTTGTGATGCACTGCTATTGAATTTTCTATTCAATGCATCTGATTACAACATTAGCTTTACTAGTATAGTACTCATTTGTACAATCATATTCCTTCAGATAACTCTATCTATTATCTCAGCTTCATACTCAATTCTTTCAAGTCAATATTTACCTCAAAATTAAATTATTTGTATATTTCAAAATGTTTTTGTACTTATAATGTCTCCAAACTTTCAAACAATCACTATTGCAGCAGGTTCCAATTCATACATCAAATAATCATCTTATAAGGCTTAATTGTCTCTACGAATAAAAAATCACTTTATCGTGTTGCATTAGATTGCATCCTAATCTCTGGTGCAAAACATAAATATATACTACATACTTACAAATCT
>JANSVA010096409.1:0-10779 GCA_025504915.1 Erythroxylum reticulatum
AAACAACATATGCAAGCAAAATCCTAATAGCTTCTAGTCTAGCTACAGGAGCATAGGTTTCATTATAGTCTATTCCTCCTTGTTGATTATAGTCTTAAGTACTAATCTAGCTTTGTTACGGTTTACTCTTCCTGATTCATTTAGTTTATTTTTGAATACCCATCTGGTTCCTATGATAGACTTGTTGGATAGTCTAGGAACTAAAGACCAAACTTTGTTCCTTGTAAATTGATTTAACTCCTCTTGCATATCTAAAATCCAAGCTTCGTCTTGAAGAGCTTCATCAATTTTCTTAGGTTCTAATTCATAAACAAAAGCTAGATTTGCTTCTCTTCTAAATTTAAACCTAGTTCTCACTCTTTATGAATTTTTGCCTATAATCAGGTTTTCTGGGTGAGAAGATTTGTATTTCCAATCTTTTCTAAAACTAAAGTTTTTAGGAATATCTTCTACCTTACTAGGTGGATCATCTTGTGGTGACATGTCTAGGTAATAAACTAAGGGAGCAGATAGAGGTTCATCATCAGAATTGTCTCTTCTATCTAAATGAGAATCATCATCAAACTTATCATACATAGATTCTTCAACAGATTTAGAAACAAGATTATAAACTCTATAAGTTTTAGAAGACATCGAATATCCTAGAAAAATTCCTGAATTGATCTTAGAATCAAATTTATCCAAATTTTCTTTTGTATTCAATATAGAACATTTGCAACCAAAAGGATTAAAGTAAGAGATATTTGGCTTTCTTCCTTTCTATAACTCATATGGAGTTTTATTTAAAATATGTCGTAAAAATACTCTATTTTGAATGAAACAAGCTGTGTTTACAGCTTCTGCTCAGAAATACTTAGGAAGATTCATTTCACATCGCATAGTCCTTGCCATTTTCTGAATTGTCATGTTCTTTCTTTCTACAACTCCATTCTGTTGTGGAGTTCTAAGAGTAGAGAAATTATGGAAAATTCCATTCTCTTCACAAAATAGTTTGAATTTTTCTTTTTTAAATTTGCCACCATGATCACTCCTAATTCCAGTAATAGAAATTCCTTTTTCATTTTATAACTTTTTGGATAGAACTTTAAAGCACTTAAGAGATTCATCTTTATATGATAAAAATAATATCCAACAAAATCTAGTGAAGTCATCAAGACCATACTTCTTGCTGCCAAGACTTAGTGTCCTGGTTGGACTAAACAAATCTATATGTAACAACTTTAGAGGTTTAGACAAAGTTACAACATTTTTTGAAGAAAAAGATGTTTTAACTTGTTTTCCTTTTTGACAACTCTAACAAAAGAAATCTTTGTTAAAACTTATTTTTGATAATCCTCTTAACAAATCATGTCTAATCAACTTGGAAATATGTTTAGAACTAACATGACCTAGCTTTTTATGCCAAATCAGTTTTTCCTCATCTGTTGACATAAAACATGAAATATTTTGACTTTTTAAATCATTTAAGTTAATCTTATAAAGATTATTTTGTCTCTTGGCAGAAAAGAATATGGAACCATCCTTGTTTTTGACTACACAAGAATTTTGATTAAAAGATACTTCAAAACCAAAATCACATAATTGACTTACACTAATTAGATTATGCTTTAATCCTTCAAATAATAGAACATTATCAATAGACACAAATGAATCTTTACTAATATTGTCAATTCTAGCTATTTTACCCTGCTGGTTGTCTCCAAAAGTTACTGATCCTCCTTGCTTATTTTGGAGGTCTAGGAACATAGACCTTCTTCTCGTCATATGTCACCAGCATTCATTGTCCAAGTACCATTGGTGCTGGTTGCTTCCTCCAAGAAAGGAGATCTGCACTATATATTATGTCTTTCTTAGGTACTCATATTTTCTTGGGTCCTTTGGGGTCAGACTTCCAATTATTCCTCGAGTAATAAGAATATTGTTTCTTTTTCTTTATATTAGGAACAAAACTCTTATTATGACAAACATTACTATTAGTAAACCCTAAACCACTCTTATCATTTGGATGTTTATATTTTCCAATCATATCATTCATCCTTTTTGTACTTTTAGTAAATGTCCATAAATCTGCTAAAAGACTATTAATCCTTTATTTCAATTGATTAATTTCCTCAGATCTATCTACAGTTGCTTTCTTTTTCATATCATCTACTTGTTTCTTAAGGCAGACGTTTTCTTTTACTAACACTTCCGTATTCTTTAAGCTTTCAACAAATTTCTTTTTTAAAATCCTATATTGTTTTAATATAGCATGCGAATCTTCTAACAATTCTAAATATGCATCTTGAAGTTCATTAAAGTTAGAAATTACCTCATCGTCGCATTCCTTTTCAGCTACCAAGCATATATTTGTTTGTTCTGATGCTTCTGAGTCGAAGTCAGATTCAGAGGAATCTAAATCTTCCCACGTTACCATCATACTCTTTTTGTTTTCTTTACTTTTCTTCTGTTTTCTTTTTGGCAACGAACATTTAGACTTGTAATGTCCTGGTTTGTTAACTCATAGCAAACAATGGAACTTTTCTCATTCTTTGATTCGTCTTTGCTATTCTTCTTAAAAGAAAGGTCTTTATTTCCCTTTGTTTTCTTTTTCCACATCCTCCTAATCTTTCTTGAAATGAAGGATAGTTCATCATGATCTTCACTTGAATCTTGATCAGATTCACTAGCATCATCATTCTTGATTTCTTCAATCTTTAATGCTTTTGAAGATGTGCTTCTATTTTTCTAGTTCTTTTGATTCTTCTGAGCAGCCTTTAATGCGATAGATTTATCTCTTCTAGGTTTATCTTCTGCATCAAGCTTTACTTTATGTATCTTCAGTGAACCAAGCAATTCATCTAGCTTCAACTTACTTAAATCCTTGGCCTTTTGTATTGCTGTAACTTTGGGTTTCCATCTTTTTGGAAGACTTATAAGAATTTTTCTGACATGATATTGATTATTGTAGATTCTCCCAAGAGCTTTAAGTCTGTTAACAATCGTTTGAAGTCGTCCAAACATCTGATCAATAGTCTCCTTATCTTTCATCTTGAACAGCTCATACTGATGAACAAGAATACTAATCTTGGACTCTTTCACTTGATTTGTGCCTTCATGTCCAATGGCTAATGTGTCCCACATTTCTTTTGCAAATTCGCATCCATGAACCTTATCATATTCATTTCTGTTTAGGGCACAACTTGGAAAGAACTTAGCTTTTGAGTTTAACTGAAATCGAGCTTTCTGATCGATTGACCATTTATCACGAGAGATGTTATTCCCTTCGTCGTCTGTTGGTATATATGGACCATTCTCGATGATATCCCAAAGATCAATATGTGTGGATTCTATAAAGAGCCCCATCCTATCCTTCCAATAATGATAATCTTCACCATTGAATACAAGAGGTCTTGTGACCTAGGCACTTTCAGCTATAAAAACGTGTGATTCAACCATGGATCTTTGTCCTTACTTTGTAACAGTATTTCTTGGAAACCTCGCTCTGATACCAACTGAAGTAAATCACTTGTTAATATAGAAATCACGTATAATATGTAAAATACACAAGAAGGGGGGTTGAATTGTGTAATCTTTTCAAAGATATTATTCTTTTGAGATTTCTTGAATTTCTTTACAGAATTTAGATGATCACAAAAATACTTTACTAAAGTTGATAAGTAATGCAATCGCAATTATTATTAGTTACTCTTCTAACAACAAGAAAATTAAAGATAAGGGTTAGAGAATAGACATCTCGATTTTATACTGGTTCACCCTTGACCTTGGGCTACGTCCAATCTTCAGAGTTTGTCTGAGATTTCACTATACTCTTCAACTTTACAAGTATTCTTTCTACACTTGCAGAGCCTCTTCAAGTCTCTCTCACAAAGTATTCTTTATCTGCTTTCTTAGTCTTTCCAGGCTCTAGCCTTTCTTTCTCTCTCTAGGAAATATTTTTTTTTAGCTTCACGTTATAGATGTATTCGCTCTCTTCTTTTTCACTTTGAATACAGACTTTTTCTAAATATTGTACAATCAAAATTTATCTCTTATAAAAATGTTATTTAGTCTTAAACTAGAACTAGTATTTATAACCTAAGTCTTCAACTGTCTTCTTGAGAAACTGCTTCTTAAATCTTCTAGAAACCGTTATTACTTGAGTCCTGTAACTAACTCCAACTATCTAACTGGATGACATTCTAGAATAGCTTCATTTTGTATCGTCTAGTATAATACTTCTTCTGTTATCACGCTTCGTCTGGTATCGCACTTCGTCTATTGTTGTGCTTCGTCTAGTATCGCTCTTCGTCTATTGTTGAGCTTCATCTGGTGTTGATATATCGTCTAGTGTTAATATATCGTTTGGTGTTGATTACACATCTTTTGGGTTTGACTAAGTGTTACTTACATTTTTTCACACACTTAACAAACTATCAAACAGTTCGTACATTTCTAAGATTATTATTATTTGATTGTCTTCAAAATTAATAGAAATAAAGTCATCTTGACATAACAATTAGATTAAAAGGGCTAGTTGAGAAAAGCATCACAAGTTTTGAAATATGCAAGCCACTCTGGATTAACTAAGGCACGATTTAGTTTCCTCCAGATTAAGTTATTAATTCCCTACCTATTACTCCATATACAATAAGCTCCTTTATAACTCAAGTCTGAGAAAGAAGAAGAGTTTAAGCAATCTAACAAACTATTACTACTTTTCTTGCAACTTAGGTTTTCCTTTTCAAATTCGTAAGAGAAGATGGTAGAGTTAAAATCTCCAACAACTAGTCAAGGTTTTTTGATTGAGCCCCCCATAGCCTTCAGATCATTCCAAAGAGATCTCCTTTGGAACTCAAAGTTAAAAGCATAGATGAAAATGACTTCCAGACATTCATAGTCTATTAAGATTACCAAATGAACATATTGGTGTGAGATTACCTATTGAATAATATTGGCTTTCTTAGGGTCAAATCCCACAACAATCCTGCCCAAGTAATTACATTGGGGGGTTTGGTAATAACTCCCAGTTTTTACCAAAAACTCTTTTACATAAGTGTAACTTTTATTTCTTGACCTTTGTTTCTAAAAGTCCTATTAAGACAAACTTCTTAATGAACAGATAATCTTTAATTATGTGTCCTTTTTTGGGGCAATCCATGCCCCTCACATTCCAAGACCGTACTATGAGATTAAGAGAGGACTTATAAGCCCTTTCTTCTTTGATTTTTTGCTATATTTCCTCTTTGATGTTACTACTTGTTCTAGTTCAAGAGCCGACCCTAGATCTACAAGTTGTTTTCAACACTGTTTTCCTAGCTAATCACCTTTAAAGAGCTTAGAGGTGATGTCATTTTCTCCTCACTATTCCTCAACCTTCTGGAGCTTTCATCTAATTCAAATTGTACCTTTATAATACTCATTGCTTTAGGTTTCAGATTGTTAACATTTTCAACGGCATGTGTAGTTTGAAGATTGAGAAACTCATATAAAAATCTTGTCAGGAATCTTCGTCCAATTTTCCTCCATCTCTTCTTTTTTAAGTCTAAGGATTAGGGCTTCTGCTCATAAGTAACCTTAATGAAATCTTCCACTAATTTCCCATTATCATCTAGCCTCAAAATATGTAGAGACTAGAAAGTTTAGTATTCATTTCAACCTCCACATATATCTTAGCAAAGCCAAACTTTCTCCCATTTATAATACAAAGTTAGGATGGAGAAAAAATGAGAAACATAATATTAAAAAATTCAATTACAAAATATTTCTATTATAGTTTATTCTCTATAAATTTTAGGATATATATTTAATTTCTAGAAAAATCTTATTTAAGATATTTATTGCACATAAAATGTTAAAACTCTTTTCAAATAAATAATAGAGATTGAAGCATTATTATCAAATTCAGGGTTAGTTAATTTCTTATTAAAGAATAATTTTATTTTATCCTCTCTATATTATTTATTTCTTTAATTTTTGTGTTAGATCATAAAAGCACATTTAGAATTGAGTTAAGTGAAAGTACCAATTCATCAAGAAAAATAATATCTTGTCACTTTTTTAATTATGGCATTTCAATATTAGATTTTGTTAAATTAATTTATAAAAATATGGTTTCATATTTTAACTATGTATTAAAGCTTTAGAGACAAAGGTTGTATTTATAATTTTATAGTGTATTATATAGAATGATTTAAGGGAATTGATCATGTGTTCATCTTATATTTAAGAGTTTTATTTATAATACTAACATATTTAAGCTATTTTTATCTCTAAAGGATATTATTAGTTTTTGATCATAGTAAAGGAAATAGGACAAATGCAAAGACTAGATTCTACTAAACTTAGAAATGAGGCTTGATTGCAGTTCACTACAAACGAATATTGTTGAAAAAGAAAATAATATAAATGGCAATTAAAAAAAGATAACTCATTTTGTTATTGAATACAATGAAGCATTAATAGAATAGGCCTTAAATTTTGGAGGAGGAAGAGAGTTCTAGTAAAACGTTTTACCATAGAACTTTGGCTTTAGTATGAATGTAAGGCATTAGAGAACTTTGGCTTTAGCGTGAATGTAAGGCATTAGTATTAATAAGAAAAAAGGGAATTTAATATGAGAAGGGGAAAGTTGATCGTATGGAAAGAGCAAAAGGATGTACTCGGAATATGAAGACGCTTCTCCCTCGTTGCAAATGTTTCTTTATGTAGATATTTTATTGCCTCTATTTGTAGATTTTTCTTTGTAATATTTGTATATGGTGACTTTTTTTTTGCAGACTTATGCCATTTTATTTTATTCTTTTTTTAATTGATCTTAGGATATAAAATAGCTTTCGTTTTTCCAAATATTTTTACAACAAATTTATCTCTTTATTTTTTGAGTTTAATATTTACTATTCTTTAAAGTGGAGGTTGATAATCAAGAAATTAACAATTATTTCATTATTTCAAAATATTCCTTTTGCGATTAATAGTATTTGAACTTTTAGATTTTGTTACAAAAATATTGTAGGCTTAATGAGACTTTGTTTGGTAACCTAAAATGTTGGACTAACCATTTATTCAAGGCTTGTTCAGAATTTTATGACCTTGTACAAATTTATCGCATATTTGGGACATTACTCTAAGGATCTTAATTATAGATTGTACAAATTTATGCCATATTTGGGACATTACTCTAAGGATCTTAATTATAATCAAATGTTTACGTCATTATTAAAGGAATAAAAAGACTTTGATGCAAATAAAAAGATTGGAAGAAAATATCTTCATAGTTTTTCAGTTGATTTTCTTGAAATAGTGCAATGTCCGTAACATCCCGATACCCATGTTAAGACTAAAATAGTAAATTAAAAGAAATTATTGAGAAATTAGAAAAATACACGTCATGCATAAGTTAAATGTGTCATCTACATTTTTGTACATTCATATGATTGTACATCTATTTATTGATATTTTCTGGGTACAATTGTGTTATTAAAAGGTGAATTGTGAATTATTTTTGAGCTGAAAATTTATTTAAAGAGTCATATTATTATTTCGAAATTTTTGGTGAATTTTAGATATTTTCAAAAATTTTGGGATATTTTGGACCAATTATATAGTGACACGTGACAATTATGTATATGTGACAAATGGATAAATTGTATTGTGAAATGTGGCAACCTTGCATGTTGAGACATGGTCCACATGCAAGGACACACGTGGTTAAGTGTGTTGCTGGAAGCTTGATAATATGTCTTTATGTTTTTGTTCTTCACTGGAAACAACTTCTTTACCAAAACTCTTCTCTAGTTCATCCACCGAAACATCAAGTGTTAAATTTTTGTGCTATTGATTCACTCTCACATGCTGGAGATTTTGTGGAACCAAATAAGTTGTTCTGATGGTATTTCTATAGTGTAAATATATACATGCATGCATGGGTTTGAGGATTGAGGTTTTAGTGATAAATGAATTAACTGAAGATTTACAAACCAGGGATATGTTATTTTTGCATGTTTGAGGAACCACATGTTGTAAGATATTGTTGAGGTGAGTTAGAGCTAGAAGAATCATTGAAATTGTGTTTAGGAAGAGTGTAAAATTATGGGAAAATGATGATCTTAAACTCTGTATTTTATTGTACATGCTATACATGCGTGAATATAGGGTTGTTTTATTGTTCATGTATGAATTTGTGTTATGTAAACAATAATAAGTTTGGAATGAGTTCTGAACTAGGGGATAAGCTTAAATGAAGCAGTGTTATGGGGAGCAATATGTAATGCTTAATGCAAAGCTTATATGGAAATGAAGTGTTTGTTAAAAAAAATATGAGTGTGCTGGAAATTTGAATTTACCGAATATGCTCTGTTTTTGGTGTATGGAGTAATTTTCGAATTTTGATATGTGGTGACTGATTTTTGAACTAAATTAGGAGTTAAATGGATTGAAAGAGTACATAAAAATGAAAGAATATGCATTGGAGGCAAATTTGAGAATTTGAAGATTTACAATAGAGAGAGAGTTGAAGATGGTAAAATAGTGTATGATTGGTTTTGGTGTTTTGAATATAAACTTGAATTTGAGTTGTTTTGGAACTAAGTTGAGTTGATATGGAAGTGAATAAGAGGGATAAATGTAAGGGTATAATTTTGTGATGAGGAATTAAGCAAAAAAGAAGAAGAAGATGGAGGAGTGTTTCTGCAAAAATGTGGAGAATTACGTGTAAAAAACGTAATTCTACAATAGAGGGTGGTAGTGCAAAAAAATCAAACTTTCTAATACTGAGCAGTTCTGACTCTTTCTGTTATAACTTTGCCATCTGATCTCCAAAGGACTTGAAAATTGAACCAATGGACTCCTAAGACATTATTCTTTCTTTCTAAAAAAATTTAGACCTATCTGAATTTATTAGAAAAAGATTGATTGACTCAAAGTGAGGGTATGTGGTGGAATGTTATGAATTGGAGTATTTTTAAGAACATGCTTCGGTATTTTAATTATAACTTGATCTGTAGATTTTTAAATGGATTTATTCTTAATTAATATTAAACTAGAGACATAATTCTAAAACTTTGTTGAAGAAGTCAAATTTTAATTCTATCTCTAAGACTTTCAAATTTGGCATAAAACTGCATCTTATCTTAGGATGTAGCATTACTAGGGACAAAAATCATATCATGTGGTTATTGAATAAAATGTATTGATATAGGCCAAATTAGACTAAGATGTCTCATCAAAGTTGTATCGTATTCTCTTATCTTTAAATTGGTATAAAGTTTGTAATTTTTTGATATCTAAATTGAAAGATATGAGTTGTACAATTCGAGGGTATGATCATGTACTAGTCAAATGTTCAAATATACACAACCTATGGTATTGTGAGCATAACTCATAGAATACTGAATCAAATTAGATGATCTTAGAATCATTAGAAACTTAAGACATGGTTGAACAATTTTCCAGAAGGAAGTGTTGCCTAATTTTCTCATATACCCTATCAGATTAATTATGCAAAGTTGACCCGAAATCGTGTGGGTAGAAAAACTGAAGTGGTTAATTAAGTTATGTAATTGATTTCACATTGTTTTATTATGGTCCAAATTATAAATACAAATGATATTACAGAGGGATTTGATATCTGAATGGTTTGATGATTAGGATCAATAAGATACTCTGGAATTGTCATTGAACATGCATTCTGCATACTTTTTATACATTGATGTACATAAAAGAACACGTACATTTGTGCAAAAATGTAATATATGTAAATGTGTTGTGTATATTATAGAGGAGCACATCGAATGCCAGTCAGACATTGCCAGACCATCCAGGCAATAGCTTCTTGCAACGTACAGTGATTCAACCTAAATGAATTTCCTAGGATTGATTTAATTTTATTTGTTAAATTTCCAATTATTAAACTATTGCGATAATTTCTGAATTCCAAACTTAAAGTTTGAGGAGTATATATTTGGGACTGTATTGGAAGTGTTCTGATTTGTTTGATGATTCTGATTGTATTATACTATGTGAATTCTCAACAAAATTTGAATGCCGGACTAGGTCCAATGACTGTGAAAACTTTATCTGAGCATTTGTATAAAATTGTGATATATGACATATTCAGTATTTTGTGTATTTCATAAAATGCATGCTCAGATAAGGGTATAAGTTTGTGATGAGGAATTAAGTAGAATAAAGGAAGAAGATGGAGGAGTGTTTCTGCAAAAATGTGGAGAATTACGTGCAAAAAATGTGATTCTACAGTAGAAGGTGGTGGTAGTGCAAAAAACTCAAACTTTCTAATAATGAGTAGTTCTGACTCTTTCTGCTATAACTTTGTCATCCGACCTCCAAATGACTTGAAAATTGAACCAATGGAATCATAAGACATTTTTATTTCCTCTCATAAAAATTTAGAGCAATATGAATTGATTATAAAAATATTGATTGACTCAAAGTGAGGGCATGTGCTGGAATGTTATGAATTGGAGTATTTTTAAGAACATGCTTTGGTTTTTTAATTATAGCTTGATCTCCAGATTTTTAAATGGATTGATTATTGATTCAGATTAAACTAAATACATAATTCTACAACTTTGTTGAAGAATCCAAATTTTAATTCTATCTCTAAGACTTTCAAATTTGGCATGAAATTGCATCTTAGCTTAGGCTATAGCATTACCAGGGACAGAAATCATGTCCTGTGATTATTGAATAAACTATATTGATAATGTAACATCCCCTCACCAATAGGAAGGGTATATTGGTAAATTGCCATGTTTAGGAGTGTTTAAACGTGTAGTGACA
>JANSVA010096439.1:0-10778 GCA_025504915.1 Erythroxylum reticulatum
ATTAGAAACTTATTTCTAATTTAAAGTATAATTGAACTAATCAATTTATTTTGGTTTAATATTTTAGAAACTAATTTTAATTAACTAAATTAGTTATCGTAAATTAGAAAACTAATTTCTAATTCTTTACATTATATTATGTATAAGTTAATTATGACTTAAAAATAGTCTATTTCTAATTGGGCCACAAATAATTATTGACTTCAAATAACCCTCAACGGCCCAAAACACAAACAAAAAACCATCCTAGAACTGAATTTTGGCTTGGGAGGCAGCCCAGAAATGCATTGGGCTGTGAGAGCCAACGTCTAGCGCTTGCAGTGCACGCGCCAGCGTTGAGACTGGGCAAAAAATCATCTGGCGCGTGCTATATATACGCGCCTGACGCTTCATCGTCTTCCTCCAGTGCTTCTGGTTCGTTCTTCCTTTCTTTTGATTTTTTTCTCTTCTTTGCTTTTATGGATTCTTCTTGAGACACCTTATCTAGACTCCTCTTTTGCATGAGCCAACATATGTAATCTACTATTGTCTTCTTCGGTAGTTTTATTTTCTCACTCTAAACCATCATACCAAAAAATGGTAGGTATATAACACCGAAGAAGAGACATAAAATCACACCGAAGATTAACAGTGATTTCCTTTTTTTACAGTGAGAGACATGAAAACAATGAAACCATTTATCACCAAAGAATAGATTCATGGGTTGGTTTGATGACACCGTTCGGTGAACCAAATAAAAAAAATGTTATGGATTTATCAAATACTAAACCAAAAGAAACACAATCAGAACAAACCCATAATCAGAACAAACTCACAATCATAATAAACATGAAGCATCCATTGCAAAGACAAAAAACACATAATATTGTATACAGTAGAATATATATGTAACAAATCATGCAAAACCAATGCTCTGATACCAATGTTAGAAAACAATTGAACATATCACAAACCATAGGATCGATTGTATATGCGTGGAAAAACAAAACATACATACTTGATGATTTGTTATATTCCACCGGATAGAGAACGCAGAGATCTCGTGTATGCTAAGAACCAATATCTCTCCAAAAACCAAATACCAGGCGCATTTTATTTGTTCAAAAAGTTGCCTTATATATCATCTGTGAATAACTACCGATAGTAGTTATTCATTCCAGATGACCATATTCATCCCAGATGACCATTTGACCCATTATGGGTGTCAAACGTCATCACGTTCTTCCCTTTAAAATAGCATAGTCCTTGTTTACAAGGCTTAACAAATTTTATTCGATAACTTATGTTATAATATACACAATATGCATTCAGTTAAAATCCAATAACATACTACTAATTTGTCATAAACAATTCAAACAAAAGTAAAAAAAAAATTCTAACAAAACTTTCATCGAACATGTTAAAGGTAGTACTCAGACAAGCTTCCTAATCGATATTTAGCTTCAATCAACCCATTTTGGATTCATTACCCATCTCACCATCTTCATTATTATAACAACACACATTCACCACCAACCAAACCACAACACACATGAAGACAACACAAAACTTAGCAGAAAATAACACCCAAATACAACAATGTCACCATTACTAGAAAAACTAGAATGTAAAAGATGGACCACTTACCTCAACCGATGATTAAACAGATACAACAACGAAGACAAACAAATGAAGAAGACAACAACGATGATGGAAAAAGAAAAACGCAGAGAAAGATCAAAAGGAAGAAGACGATCAGGCAAGGGAGGATTTGTTTTTTTGTTTAAAATGAAATGAAAACAACATCATTTGTTGTTAAACAAACGACATCGTTTTGATGTAATTTTTAAAAATGTTGTAACATTTGGCAATAATTTTAGAAAACTCACCAAATGTTAAATAATTGGCGACAATTTTTGATGATCATTGCCAATTAGACTGCCTTTTAGCAACGATCTCTTGGAATCATCTCTAAAGGGACATATTTAGTGATGAATTAACAAAATAGTTGCCAAATTGTTGACCTTTTGTGACGTTTTCTTATAATAGTGGCTAAAGGAAGTTTATCGTCACTAATTCTTTTCATATATATATTTTTATATTTAGTATATTTATATATATATGATTTCTATAAAATAGTATAGAATTTATATATAATAAATAGAGTTTTGTGACACTACATAAAATTATCAAATCATATATTTTAAAAGAGATTAATAAAAAGTATAAATTTATGTACTATAAATTAATTTTATGTTTTTAGTTTTATAAATTTTTGAAATGACATTATTATTATCTAAATTTGTTTTTAGATTCACTGTCAGTAATTTTAAATTTGATTTTTGAGAATATGATATTAATATTTATTTCCATTTTTACAATATTGCAATTATTTTTAATTATATTACAATAATATAATTATTGATGGTAATTATTGTAATGTTATATGAATTTATAGCTAATAATCGTAATTAGTATAATGATTTATGAATGTATAAATAATAGATAAATTTTATCATAACTTACTAAATTTTATCATATCTTACTTTTGTAATATATTAGCCTATTTAATCATAATTCTCTATTTGTTATATATAAATTTAGTACTTTTATATAAAATTGATATATTATATATAATTTTTTTGCTAAAGGTTAAGACAAATGGTAATGGGCCACCATTTGGTGACGATTTTCTAAATCATTACCAAATGGTATATTTCTTCAGAATTAATTGAAAACGATGTCATTTCATTTAACAACAAACAACATCGTTTTCCATTAATTGTTAACATCAAAACAAAGCTCTCATTTTCTTTTTGTGTTAGTATGATGTTTTCTCTTACTTCACAGTCTAAGAAGCATTATCTCCTCTATTTTGATCATCTCTTGTGTTGTGGTCATCACCATCGAAGAAGCATTGTCTCCGGTGTTGGTAATGTTCTTTTCTTTTTCAAAAACCTCCTTGCTATGTTACGTTTTTCTGTTATGGAGTTTATGTGGCTTTTGTGTTCTGCTTATGGTGTATGGATTTTTGTTTATGTTTGTGTTTATAAGATGTTGAATTGTATTTCTGTGTTAGTTGTGTATAGGTTGGCTTTTTTTTTCTACCTTCCATACTTGTTTGAGGAAAGCATGCTAACTGTTTGATGAAACATGTATTAGATTATTTAACTTTTATAAGGGATGTTTATGTACTTCATTATTTTTTTAATTCCATTATAGCAGCTTTCTCTATATCCGAGGAGGGTCGGGGATCAAAATAGTGACTTTAAAGGAAAGCACACTTAATTATTCATCCCCTAAACATAGGACATACACATTCAACATTCTCAACCTTATCATATGATGTAGTCTCAGTTAATAGATCTCAACCTTATCATATGAAGTAGTCTCGAATTTGGGTTCCTTGTACCGTTTGACTTAGATATTTGAGTTTTATACTATTTGTTTCTTAGGTAAAACACACCCTACGTGCGGTTTATCTAATTCAGTTATCAATACTGCATCTGAGGAATCGGTCACTGTATCTTTTGGTAGTTTAGTTAAAGCCAAGAGTTTGTTCGAAGAGGGTATTAGTAAACCAACACTTGAGGGAAGATCTTTGATTGTTTCAATTAATGTCTTCAAATGTGCAAAGAGCCTACTTGGAATCCAGACATAGGGAACTTCTTTACCTTTTCTATCGAGTCTAATGTCACTTGAAATCTAGAAAAACAATTATTTCCTTTCCTTTTCGATGGAATATTAGGCGTATTTTGTCTGTAAGAATTGTTAAACTTCTAACTAAAATCTTATACTGCTTACCATATATTATTATATTATATTACTTACCATATTTCAATATTGTTATTTTTCTGTAAGAATCATATATGATCATTATATTACAAACTTCATGTTAAAAAAATTGAAAATTTTGTGACATCTTAAAAAATTGTCAAATCATATAATTTAAAAGATAAAAATAAAAAGTATAAATCTATGTAATATTAATTAATTTTGAGTTTATAGTTTTATAAATTATTGAAATAATTTCACAATTTTGGCAGCTAAATTTATTTTTACACTTAAATTCATTTTCAAGAATATTAAATTTGATTTTTTTGTTTGAACTTTTGGTGACAATTTAAAAACTTCATCACTGAAAAGTCTAGCTTTTTGTGACGATTCATAAAGTCATCACCAAAAGCTCGATCTTTGCCAACAAAACTGTTAAATTGTTGCAAAAGGAAGGGCCTTTTGCGATGATTCCCATAAATTGTCACCAAAGACATAGATTTAGCCATGATTCTGTAAAAAAAGTTGCCAAAAGATTTCGCGACATTATTAAAAATCGTCAAAAAAAGTAGCTAAAAGTCAACTTTGTTATAGTGAATTTGATAATTAAAATAAGTTATATTTTATTCTAGGTCTTCTTTCAACCTTTTTAATGAAAAAGGGGAAAACTTAGAGAAAAATGGAGTCAATTTAGAGCAACTTTAGAAGAAGAGAAGAAGGAATCCATAACTCGATAAGAACAAGGTGTCATTTACTGGCCATATTCCATTATTTCCCATTTTATTTCTCTTGTAAATCTTCCAGTTAGGGAATGTAGCACCAACACGACCCTATGTTAAGGCCGTGTTCCAATAAGGGACAATCTATTTCTCTTTACATAGCCAATATGCCCCTATATATAACCTAAGTTCATTAACACATATCATACATGATCCTATGTTTAGTCTCGTGTTAGAGATAGTGATTTACATTAAAAATTTAGAATGTGAGACCAAACAACTTGGTAAATATATGGCCCTATGTTAAGGTTGTCTTTGACATAAAAATTAAGGTTTAATTTATTAAAAGAAGAGGTAGTAAGGATTAAGGGAGGCTTTTGGGAACAAATAAGGATTAAAGGAGGCTTTTCGGAACAAATAAGCATTAAGGGAGGCTTTTCAGAACAAACAAATTTTGAAGTAAAAGGAGTCAATCTAGAGTCAATCAAAAGAGATAGAGATCAAGTGGAAAGATAATCTTATCAGAGGAATAAATATTTCAACAAGATTCATTAATAATTCAAGATTCAAGATTCAAGATTCAAGATTCATGATGATGATTTCTTTATCTTTTATTCTTTCTTGTTTTTGTGTTATTATTACTTGTTTATTTATAAACTAATTAGGATGTGGATCTTGGTGAGATGGAGTCTATGATGTAATATTTTGAATTAACATGGTTTTCTTAAGATTTATTCATGTTCTTATATTATTTAAATCAAAGGAACGAGAGTTAAAGATTCAATAATTAAATTCATATATTAAGATCAAGATATAACATGTATGAATGATTAGGCTTAAAAGAACCACTCAAGAGAGAATTACATAATATTCTTAGGTTAGGGTAAAACTTGCCATAATAATTCACAAATCGAATTAATAGGTTCTTAGGATATCTTAATTAGAAAGTGATTTCAATTAATTTGATCTAAGAATAAGAGTTGTGTTACTAGTAAGAGTATAATTGTAGCTTAGAAATTCTTATTAGTATAAAAAACTGGAGTCATTCATTAAATAAGGGCAATGTCTAAACATGGTGAAGTCCTAGAGAATATCTTACATGGATCTAACTTATTTATATATTTCTATCTATTTAATCATTATTTTCGTTTGGTATTTGGAATTATTTATTTATCTTCATTTTCAAGCAATCATATTTAATAGTATAGATAATTAGGTGTGAGTAATTGGAAATTAACAAGTAGTCCTCATGAGATTGAATTGTACTTGTTAGTGCTAACTATAACTACACTTTACACTTAACGTATAAAATAGACTATGTATTTTGATTATAAAAAAAAGATAGCACCCACAATATTATGAATGATTGTCATTTCTTGGAAGTTAGAAATATGGTATGTGAAATGTTGGAAGTTAAAAGCTGGAAAATGTAGTTGAAACATGTTCACTGAGTATGCTTCAGTGTTTTAGCCATAACATTTTCTCTAGTTATCCAAATGAGATGATTTTTAATTTGGAGTAAACTAGAGACATAGGGATACAAATTGTATGATGAAATAGAGTCGTAATTCAGTCTTTATAAATGCCAATTTTTTGCTAGAGTTTGAGAATAAAATATTGTATCAGCATAAGAACAGCACAGAAAATTTTTTGGGATATAACTTTCAGATTTTTGAACTAAATTGAATAATTTGGTTGTTATTGGAAGCTTAAGAAAATGAGTAAAATTGTTCTAGAAGGAAGTGTTATCAAATTCCTTCAATTACCTAATTAAAAAAGGGACTGGATTTTTGGAAAGAGTTAAGCATGATTTAAATGAATTATGAGGTTTTGATAGATTAATTATTTTTGGAGTGATTAATTGTGTTAATGTGAGTAAGATTATAAGATATAGGTTAATTGAATTAAAGTGTTAAGGTTGTAAGTTTGTATGAGGGCATTTTTGAAAGATCACTTAAGGGTATAAGACCATAAGTTTATAAGGAAGGGTTAAATGGACAATTAAGACTCATTAAGGGCATAAAAGGGAGAAGAAAAGAGTGGGCTTGCATGTGAAGAAGTGGAAAATGTGAATTAGAAAAAGAGAGAAGAAAGAAGCACGAAAAAGAGAGAAAGAGGAGAAAAAGCAAGGAGAGAAAGAAAGTTAAGCTAGGTTTTGATTTTTCTTAGTCTTAAAGAGTGATTTTGAAATTGCTCAAGAAGGGAAAAAGGAAGAGGAAGATTTGAGCTTTCATTAGAGCTAAGAAACTCATTATTTGGTGAAGATTCAAGATAAGTCTATGTTTAATCTTTTGGATTTTTGAAAGGGTTTTAGTTCATAAAGCTTAAGAAATGTATGGGTTTAAGCTTTCTAGGATCAATTTTATGAATATGTTCCTTTGGGTTCTCAATTGATATTCCTATTGAATGGAAATTTTGCCTTTGATGAAGGAAATCAAGAGAGGCAAGAAGAGCAAAGGGAGAGACATTTTTGAGCAAAGTTCTAAGCGAGAAAATCAAGGTGGGTTTCATGATTATAATTAAGTAATGAGCCATGAATGTTTCCTTTTAAAGAAAGAGAATAAAATGATTGCAAATACCTCATAAATATTGCTTTTATTGCTTTGAATGATTTGTGAAACTAATACATGTTTTGGTGTATGAATCTCGATGATGAATTGTGATATGGAAATGATTTTGTAATAACTTTATGTTTATGAAATTAAGTTTTGGAAATGCATATGAAATATTTCTTGCTTATAAAAGACAAGTTTTCAAAATGTGCCATTTAGGCAATCGGTTTTCAAGTCATGAATAACATGTTATGTGGGTTTGGTGTAATCCATTCAAGAATGTCATGTGCACGTTGACCAAGTTAAAGGTTTCTCCCGCTTACTCGCTAGTGGCACGGAGCTCTTTCATGGACTCCTTCAAGTTTACAGCTACGTAAAACCACTATGTACGATTACGATAGTGTGTCAAGTTTACGACTACACAGGACCATTATGTGGAAATGTGTAGTTCGTCATGTTCATGGATTTACCCAAACCATTTTGATGTTCTTATGAGATGCTAACAAGATTGATACATACATGATTTATGTAATTGTGAATTTTGGTCGAAAATTTAAGAACCATGTGTTTTATGATTCAATGAGAATTTTCTATGACAATGAACATTTTAAATGGTTTTGCTTGTTATTCATTGTTAACATGTTACCCACCAGCTTTCAAGCTCACCCCCTTTTTCGTCCCATCTTCAAGTGAAGAGAATGAGATCATGTAACCGAAAGTCGAGGCACCAATCTACTTTTGCAATGTTTTTGTATATTAAGTTAGATTTTGTAAAAACAAGGCTCTAGATGCTTTTTGAGAATTATTGGGTCTTGTATCTTTTATATTTTTGATTTTGATATTGCTGATGTAATGTGGGTTGAAAATGTCATTAAAGTTTTGTAAAACTCTCATGTCATGATGTTAATGAAATATGAATTTGTGTATGGATGATTGTTAAGTTGAAATGTGAATTTGTGTATGAATGAGGTGGAGTTGAAATATGAATTAATTAAGGATGAGATTAAGTTGGAATTAGATATACTTGAAGAAGTTACCAACTTGATTTGATGATTTTTGATCACGAATGGATGTTACATATAAGTGAGAGGTATTATGGAAAGGAAAGTTAGGAATTGTGTTTGACTTTAGGGGAAAAACTAGATTAATCTAGGCTGAATTGGATAAAGTTTTCTTTGGAAAGTTGTAGCTTATCTTTTTTATCTTTCCAACGCTATAAAGTATGTAAATTTTGAGTATCGGAGTTAAGAGATATGAGCATTATAAGTGATGTTACTACATAGGAGGTATGAACATGATAGCTATGGTGAATGATGAGAGTTTGCATTTGTTATGAGTCATTTGAGATGAGATTTAGGAGATTTATAAAATTATTTTGGTAATTGAATGTTTAAGGAGTGTTGTTGCATTAAGAGAAGTGAATTTGGGAAGATTATGAGTGAATATGATGTTAGAATGGGTGTAGGAACCTTTGGAGAGGCTTTGGAAGGAGTTTTGGATCACCAATGTCTGTTAGACGGACTTTAGGTTTGTTAAACGGACCTTCTCAAATGTAAAAACACCCCCAGCCTAGTCCATGTCTATTAAACGAACATTAGGTCCGTTAAACGGACCTTCTCGGGTCTGGAAAGCACTCCCAATCCTGTCTATGTCCGTTAGGCGGACATGTATGTTCGTTAAACGGACATTCATGGGATAGATACAGTAAATTGCAATGTTTGTCCCTTTAAGAAGAAGAATCTCACTTTGTGTTCTTCATAAAAGTTGTAGATCTAGAATTTTTCTTTCAAATCGTCTAAAAATAAACTTAATCCAAGGTCTGTAGGGAAAGTTATGCTAATTGTCCCATGATAGGTACAATATGATTGAGGATGTTTAAACATGTTTGAATCTTTGGCCATAACTTCTTCATCCGACCTCCAAATAGAGTGATTCTTGAAGAAATAGATTCCTAGCACATTGATCTAACTATCTATAAAAATTAGTATCCATTAATGTTGATTTGGAAAATATTCATGGAGATAAATTGAGGAAATTGATTGGAAGAGTATGAATTGGTTGTTTACCAAACATACTTTGGTGTTTTACTTATATCTTGAACTGTAGAGCTCCGATTGAGATGATTCTTAGTTAAACATAAAATAGATACATGGAGATACAATTTTTATGAAAAATTCAAGTGTTGATTTTGGTGATTGGCTGGTGTGGGCACCCACTCTTGTGGGATGATAGCTAATGAGGTTCTTTGAAATGACCCTTCAAGGTAATACACATGCTCACAGTTTTTGATAACTCCGAATAGTTGGGCTCTATAAATGGGATCCAACATATTTGGTATTAGAGTGCCTAGGTTTAGTATCTTACATGAGCATTTTTAGAAATATGTATCAAGTTACATGCATTTTTTGCATGTCGCAGCGACTGATCCCTAGTCAGAGTCGCATATGTATAAGTCACATACATGGGCATTTAGTAAGAGTTTGAGCAAATAGAATTAATGAGACGAATGATGCCTTTTCAGAAGTTGAGAAATTGAAAGTTATGGGGAATTAGAAATGGGAAATATTACATGGTTAAATACGACAGATAATGAGTCAATGCATTTGTATTGGTGGAATTGAATATGACACCAACATTGTATTATGGTGTATATCCCAAAATGTGATAAGGATGTGAATGTATTATCGTGGATTGTTTAAGGAAAATAGGGAGATAAGTAGAAATGATGAGATTAAGGTGTACAAGTAGAATGTAATGAAAACAGAAGTTGTTATGATTTTAAGAAGATGAAATTGGAACCAAAGCAGTTATTTGATTAATGTGACAGGAGTTACGATCCACCATAAGAATTAGTTAGTGAAATTTAGATCAGAATTTTATGACGATTATACATCTATAATTTTGAATTGATGGCAAATATACATATGTAAGATGCAATAAAGGATAATTGGAAGATGAGACAAATGATAGTGATATATGTAGAAGTTCTTACGGTTATGTCAACCAGTTATTATGAGTACATATCCAATAATGTGGTTACATTGGTGAATATTGTGATTGAGTAGATACAAGATTTATATTTGGATTTGGTATAGGATATAATCTATGATCCCTATAGTTAAAATCATGAGATGAATTAGAGTAATGCGATGGAAGTATGGTATAGGTGATTATGTTGAAAAGGTAACTACTATGGAGAAATATTGTCTAGGATTAATGGAGATCAAAGCAGCATTTATGTAAGATATAAATTGGTGAATTATGGGAGATAAATATGGGGACAAAATGGGATGACTTTAATGATACACATCTAAGCATATGCAACAGTAATTATGTTTACTATTTCATTGAGTTTTGGTAATTAGAATGTTATGACCTTGTAAGAACGATAGAAATTGGCCTTCCCGAGGTATTAAGGATGGTTGATAATGTGATGATGGTAACAGTTGATTGATAAACATTATATAAACAGTACAGATGACAGTAGCAAGAAATCTTCTTTCGAAGAAGAATTCCATTGAATTAGGTTAGGCAAATTAGCCAGTTTATATTCAATGAAAGAACAAGTCGGATATGAATATGTAATGATTCAAAAGTAAAAATTGGAGTCATATCTTTAGTGGAGACTCAAGCAAAAGAGGTAGAATATACCACTAGAATTTATGTATTTTTTTGACGTAAAGTATCCAACTATATGAGTGGATTCCTAAATTTGAGGAGACATTAATTACTAATATGAGGAGTATATAGGTCC
>JANSVA010096478.1:0-10777 GCA_025504915.1 Erythroxylum reticulatum
ATTTGTTTTGAACTTTGATAGCCAAAGCTTATTTTCAAGAGGATCCTATCACTATTTGAATGTTTGTTTTATCTTTCAATTTTCTATTTCCAAAAATCCAAAAACACTTTTGTTACAATTATTCAATTTTGTTAGTTTTCTTTAAGAACCAAAACCCCCCTCCTAACCAATTTAGTTTGCATTTCATGACAAATAGGATAGCTTAGATCATTTACTCTAGGTTCCAATTAAGTGAGACGACCCGGGGTTGCACTCTATATTGCAATCCTTGAAATTAAATTTTTGATTCGGTTTCCACGGGAGTGATTCAAAGACTCAACCACACAACCGATCAGACTACCTCTTGATAGGTCACACAACCATCAGATTCCTTTGAAATATGATGCCCACCCTGTGAACAAAAGGCCATATAGGTATTCAAGATTACAGAAAGATATAGTAGAAAAATTAGTTGATGAAATGTTAGTTAACCACATAGTGCAGCCTAGTTCAAGCCCTTTTGCAAGCCTAGTGGTTTTAGTGAAGAAGAAGGATGGTTCTTGGAGATTATGTGTGGATTATAGAGCCTTAAATCAATTGAATATCAAAATTAAATTTCCCATCCCTCTCATTGATGAGCTACTAAAGGAACCTCATGGTGCTATTGTTATTCTCCAAGATCGATTTAAGGGCTGGTTATCACCAGAATAAAATGCATGCACCAGACGTGTATAAGACAACATTCAAGACTCACAATGGACATTATGAGTTCCTTATGATGCCCTTTGGGCTTACCAATGCCCCTGCCACATTTCTAGGGCTAATCAATGAAGTGTTCAGACCTTACTTAAGAAAGTATGTTTTGGTGTTCTTTGATGATATTTTAGTCTATAGTAAGGGTTTTGATGAGCATGTGCAGCATATGAGAATTGTGTTTGAGGTCTTGAAATGACACTATCTGTATGCTAAGAGAAGTAAGTGCGTTCTTGGGGGCAGTAATGTTGAATATTTGGGGCATTATATTTCAACAAAAGGTATCTCCATTGATCCGAAAATCATTCAGGCAGTGAAGGACTAGCCAGTGCCTTCCAATGTGAAGCAAATAAGGGGATTTTTGGGTTTGGTAGGTTACTACATAAGGATTGTGAAGAATTATGGTAGTATTAGCAAGCCACTGACTAACTTGCTTTAAAGAAGAATGGGTTTGGGTGGAATTCTGAGGCAAACAAAGCCTTCCAAAAACCCAAGGAGGTCCTAATCACCTCTCCTGTCCTAGCACTTCTAGACCTATCAAGAGAATTTGTCATTGAGACAAATGCTTCTAGTTCATGAATTGGAGCGGTGTTAATGCAAGGTGGTCACCCTATAACTTTTATGAGTAAGGATCTGGGTCCTAAACATCAATACTTATCAATTTATGAAAAGAAGATGTTAGTAGTTGTACAAGCAGTGGGTAAGTGGAGGCACTACTTAGAAGGAAGGCATTTCAAGATTAGAACTGATCACAGTAGTCTCAAATACCTACTAGATCAGAAGTTTCCCACTGATATCCAACATATGTGGCTAGCTAAGTTATTGGGGATGGATTATGAGATCATTTACAGGAAGGGAAAGGAGAATGTTGCCGCTAATGCCCTTTCTAGAGTTTCTGGTTCTGATCTATTGTCTACAACAATTTCTACTGCCTCAATTGACTTATTGGAACAAATGAAGGCCTCTTGGGACAAGGATGTGCAGGTGCAGCAATTAATTGCCCAGTTGGAATAGGACCCCTTATCTCATCCCTTGTTTCAGTGGAAGGAGGGACTACTAGCTAGAAAGGGTCAGTTAGTAGTGGGATCTGATAAAGAACTACAAGACCAGATTATGAGGATGTATCATGGTTCAACCATGGATGGACATTCGGGTATGCAAGCTACTACTAAGAAGTTGAAATTAGTATTCTACTGGAAGGGCTAGCAGAAAATGATTAGAGAATTTATCAGGGGTTGTGAGGTATGCCAAAGAAACAAACTCGAAAATATTGCTGAAGCTGGGCTTTTACAACCTATCCCTATTTCTGAGTCAGTAGTCACTTATATTACCATGGACTTTATGGAAGGACTTCCTAAATCTGGGTTAAAGGATGTTATACTAGTTGTGGTAGATAGATTGAGCAAGTATGCTCATTTCTTGGCCCTTTGCCATCCTTATTCAGCAAAGGAGGTAGCCCAGGTGTTCCTAGACCATGTCTTCAAACTACATGGCATACCAGTTACTATAATCAGTGACAGGGATCCCACCTTCCAAACTAATTTTTAAAAAGAGTTATTTTCTTTGTAGGGAGTGATACTACGTTTCTCTAACAATCTGATGGCCAAACTGAAGTGGTTATTCCTTATCTAGATATTTATCTCCAAAGTATGACTCGGGAAGCTCCTAAAAATTGGGTCAAATGTCTGCCACTAGCAGAAAGGTGGTACAATACCACTTATCACACTTCCACTAAGGTCACTCCATTTGAAGCTTTATACGGGTACCCTCCTCCCTTTCACATTCCTTATGTTCTTAAAGATGCTAGTGTAAATGCATTAGATGAAATGCTAACTGCTAGAGAAGCTAAGTTGGAAGAGCTAAAACAAAACCTAGCACTAGCTCAAAATCGTATGAAGCAAGTGGGAAATAAGAAGAGGATAGATCAAGCATTTGAAGTTAGGGAGTGGGTGCTACTCAAATTGTAGCCATACAAGCAAAAATTAGTGATTACCAGGACTGCTCAGAAGCTAGCAGCTAAGTACTTTAGGCCTTATCAAATAATGGAGAAGATTGGAAAAGTGGCTTACCGATTAAATCTGCCAATAGGCGCATCTATCCACCCCGTGTTCCATGTCTCCAAGCTCAAAAGGTTTGTGGGTGATCTCGTGCAAGCTACTGAGTTTACTCTGTGCACATCAGAGCTCCCTTGGACTCTAAAGTGCGTTCTTGGAAGGAGGATGAATCGCAAGAACAATAGGGTAGTGATACAGATTTTAGTTCAATGTGAAGGTGGTTCTACAAATGACGCGACCTAAGAGTGGCTGGAAGACATGAAGATTAGGTACCCAACCTTCATCCTTGAGGACAAAGACGCACTTTAAAGAGTGTATTGATATGAGAAATTGGTAGAAATTGAGAAGTAGGGTTTTGACCAGATGAATTGGGCAATTTCTTTAATTGTAGATGTGAATTCTTCTTTTTATTGTACATGTGGGTTGGGTCATTAGTGGGTTAAGAAGTGGGCTAGTTAGTTGATGGCTTTGTAGTCTAGTATTAGTACTATTACTATTATGCAGTTAGTATAAGCTAGTGTAAACCTTTGGTCCAAGTTGTTTATAGTAGGCTAACGTGGCAGCAGTGAAAGAAGGTAACAAACTCCTTGATTCTTACTAACTGTCTCTACCATGTAAATATGCAAAAGCTGTCAGAAGGAGGAATATATAGAAGTCATTATGCAAATGTGATGTGTGTTGTGTGTGCTGTGTAATTTTTCTTCTTCCTTATTAAAAAAACCCATTAAACACCCTTGATCTACACGACTTCATGTCCAATTTGGAGCTTATAATTCTTTCTTACACCATTTAACGACAACGAGCATAACAAGGTAGCCTTTGAATGTAGTGTTTCGACGCTCCCCCATCTTGCATACAACAGTTCCAATGCATTTCCCTCTATGAAAGGCCTTTGAAAACCCATAAGCAAACCTTGATTATAATCATGTCAAGGAAAAGAACACACAAAAAATCCTAAACCTAATAAGGACAGGTCAAAGCATGGAGTAGATGAAATTAATATTAAGAAACATAGTTAGGGCCACACGTAGGAAGTAAATAATAATATTCTAGTTGGTTACTTGGTTAGAGAAAGGGAAGCCTGGGAAAAGTAAACTTGAGCTCTTTATTTATGACTTGCGCTTGAAAGGGAAATATACTAATAAATAAATTTATGAAAATAAAAAGTAATGTTCAGTTTTTTTTACGTACTAGTATAGGAGGCAGGCATAAGAATCCTAATACTAGTGGCCTTGCCTTCGCCTGTTTTTAATTTTACATCTATAGGGTTCTTTCTTATTCCTTAGAGGGAAATGACAGACCCATAGGAGAGGGAAATAGATTATGCTCTAGTAATAAAAAGTTGGCTCGTGCCCTTGTAAATGAAACGAGGATTCCATTTTATTAGATTTCAGCTACTAACATTGTGTCTAGAGTATTTGGTATCTGCTGTGTTGGAGGATTTGATAGTGGAAGTGTTTGTTCCTCTCTATCACCAGCATTTTCCACAACTACTCAGAGTCAATCCCATAAGTGGTAACTTGCTTCATGGAATTTGATAGTGGAAGTGCATGTTCCTCTCTATCACTTGCATATTCCATATTGGCTCAGAGTCAATCCCATAAGTGATATCTTGCTTCATAGATGAGAAGACAAAGCTGGATCATGCCATCGCAAATGAAACGGGGATTCCATTTTATTAGATTTCGACTTCTGAAATTGTGTCTGGAGTATCTAGTATGTCCTGTGTTGGAGGATTTGATAATGGAAGTGCTTATTCCTCTTTATCACCCATATGTTTCCTAATGGCTCAGAGTCAATCCCATAAGTGGTATCCTGCTTCATGGAATTTGATAGTGGAAGTGCTTGTTCCTCTTTATCACTCGTATATTCCACAATGACTCGAGTCAATCCTATAAGTGGTATCTTACTTCAAGGACCACTTGGTTGTGGGAAGACAAAGTTGGCTCATGCCATCATAAATGAAATAAGGATTCCATTTTGTTAGATTTTGGCTACTAAAATTGTGTTTGGAGTATCTGGTATGTGCTACGTGTTTAGTGATTCATTTTGTTTTATCACTACATTTAATTCAATGTGATTTGATTGTGATGTTTATTATTGTTTCTCATGACTTGTCCAATGCTATTCAAGTCATATGAGCATGAATGTTATGTTGTTCTATTGATCAAGGATATGCTTATCATGATAATGATCCTAACAACTACATTAGTTATTTACCATAAAGAACTAAGCCAATCAATTATAACAAAAGCAACTATACAACTAAAATGCAAAGCATATCCTTAATCAATAGATTTAAAGCATATATCTAAATAAATATATTTATTTATATGAGCTCTCTTTTTAAACAAGATTTAACTGGAAAGATGAAAATAATTCCCATTTTATAAATATATAAAATTGAAAACATTTTTAATAGTTTTGTAAAGAAGTGAATTTGACTTTAAATATTATAGTTAAATAATTTCATTTTTTCTCATATCTTTATTATGAAAACTAATACATGATATAAAAATAAAAATGTTTAATATATATTTTTAAGAAGTGAGTGTAATTTAAAGGTTATGACAATCATTCTTAACATACAATCATTGTGGATAGTGAATTGGACTTCAAACACTTAAAAGATATTAATCTTTTGTTATGAACATCAAGACATGTCAAAATAATTAGAAAATTTAAATTCATTCAAAAGAAGATAATTTGGTGTTCAACATGAGCATTCTTATTAACTCTTATTTGATAAAATGTTTGACCATTATTATGAAAATTAAGGCTTTAAAAAGAATCAATAATGGTTAATGAAAATTTTATTTTATAAAAATAATAACAATTATGAATATTAGTGTAGAATTATTTATTCTATTTTGTACATATTAGCTAGCAGGTAGTGAATATAGTTAGTTGATGTATGCATGACATTTATTAGTAGTTTGTTAGAGAGCTAATAGAATTAGTTAGCTTAACTTGACAGTTATAACCTAGTAATCGTATCTTCTATTATATATATAGATAGCTTTGTTAATCTTTAATACATATTCATTTTCTTTCGTTACTTGATTGAGATTGAGCTTACTGTTGATGAAAGCAAGAAATTTGAGTTTGCTCATAGTATCAAAGCAAAGTTTTAAATCAATGATTGATTTCTCTAGACCCCACACCTCAACGAGAGCTCAACTGGATGTTGATAATTATGATTGATTTCTTGAATCTTTTCTTATTTTATTTATTTATTAGAATCTAGAGAAAGAAGGTGCTAGCTCAAGGCCTCAAGTTAAGAAAGAACTTGGTGTAGAAGGTTCGCTCAAGTAGATTGCAAATGATCCACTATTTCTCCAAAGATTGAATCACCTTGGCATGGTGTTAGTGACTACTTCACTAACTGTTAATAATTACCTTTCATAGATTTGAGTAATGAAGTTGGCATTGAAGGTAAAAACAAGCTTGGATTATAGATGGCAAATATTAAGCACCCGATGAGGATTTAGAAGGATATGAGCTTTGGATTAATATTAATAGCATAATAATCTCTTAGATTTTGAACTTAATAACCAAAGAAATCATAAATCCCTATCTGTATCCAATAAATTCTTTTGAGTTGTGGAGATCAGAGAAATGATACATTGAATGCAATGGCCCTTTACTTTACCAATTGTAGAGAGGGATATGCATAGTCTATTAAGGTAATATGTTTGTAGCATAATATTTGACAAAGTTAAAGAAATTATGAGATGAGTTAGGATACTTAATTCTTGTGCCAAAATACATATGTGGACACCATAGTTATGGAATAAGAAGGGTTATGGAGGAGACGAACTTAAATAGTAAATTGGTGTAGTTCCTGTTGGGGATAAATGAAGGATATGATTTAAAAATCAAAATTTGGTAATGGATCCATTACCAAACAGACAAGGCAAATTCATTGATTTTAAAAGTTGAAAAGCAAATTCATTGCTTTTCAAAAGGAGATCGATGTGGTGATTGGATAGCTATGAAAACATAATTATGAATATAAAAGATGAAAGAGGAAAAGGAAATTAAAAAAAGAAGAGATTCAATGAGCAAGTCTGAACTAAAGTGTGATTTGTTCACATGGAAAGGCTCACTAAAGATATTCATTTCAAAATACATGGGGTATCCTGATTAGTACAAGGAACTAATGGAGCAAAAAGTAAATACATGGGAGAGAAATGCTATTAATATGATAGAAACTAGGGCAACTAATGAAACAAATGTTAATTAACCTAGTAAACAATATGTAATTGATAGTTAAACATTTCAAGTATAATTTAGTAAGGGGTTGAAAGAGCAATGAAGGAAGGCCAAAGATTGGAGTAAAAGGAAGCAACAAGGTGAATTTTGCTTACTTTGAGGATTGCACAGGTATTATCACTCACCAACCTTTTAGTTTTATTAAATTATTTGATAAAGGATCTTTGGTCATAAATATATGGACTTCAAATCACATGTGTATTGATATAAATCTTATGAAAAACTTCGCTTATCTCAATCATTCAACACCAATATATAAACTTGATAGTTCAATAAAACTGGTCCATCATAGAGGTGATATACATGTCAACAAGAACTTGACCTTAACCAAAGCCCTCTATGTACCAAGTTTAAAATTTAACTTATTGTTAATGAGCAAATTAGCTTCCACTTTATAAATAAAAATACTTTTTTTTAATCCTTGTTTATGCATGTTATAAGACTTGAAGAATGATGCCATTATAGCAGCTAGAAAGCTAAAGGGAAGATTGTACATTCTTGATAACACTTCATTTCAACTAGACACTATAACTTCTTTTTACACTCAACTTCTCCCAAATAAATCTCTTTGTTTAGTCAATAAAGTGCCAACCATAGAAAGTGTTACTTGGTGCAATTAAGTTAGGTCATCCATCTCTTATTGTAATCTATCATTTATAAACAATCAATGAATAAAAGTATTTCATATTACATTAAACCTTGTGATATGTGTCTTATTAAAAAAAAAAAAAACCATTTATGTGACCATTAACTCTACTAGTTGCTTTGATTTGATTAATGTGGATTTATAAGGTCCATATCATTATCCTACCATAATGGTGTTAGAGAAGTACTCTAAAGGCAATAACCTTTAGCACTTATTATACAAATCATTTTACAATTAATAAAGACATTTTTCATTATTTCAATGTTCATACATTTATGGATTTTTTTGTTGATCTTAAATTGATTTAATGAAGTCCTTAATACAAAACATAACATGGAGGAAATCATGATGAGATCATGATAATGAGATTCCTATCATGTGTAATTATGTTAAACTTTCCCTAGTTATATCATTAATTCGGATAGACTAGCACATGTTATACTACTTGATTAGATCAAATAGTAGATTTCATAAGTTGTAGATATGAGTTGTTTAGAGTTAACATATGGAAGCTTACTAAGGGTAGTAAGTACATTAGATTGACCTACTATGAGAAAATCATATGGATATTCTATTCCAGTGTCAATGACAGTCTCATCATAGCAATGATGCAAATATCCTTTGACTTGAGGTACTCAAGGATATCTCGGATACTAATTCTATGCTTTGACTTTATTCATCGGTGCCTTTCAAGGGTTACTCATAGGTTAGTGATTGGGTATAGCTTGAGGTATTCGGAGGCAATTGAGTAGTCAATAAAGAATTCACTACTCCTGATAGAAGGAGATGATTCCATGACCTTTTATTAGGGTCATTACTAAGGAGTCTTTGGCTAGAGCAGATATGTCTCATGAAGAGAGTCTTCAATGACATATAAAGTAATGAGATCCTCAGGATAAGATCTAATATCACTTGGATTAGATGTGACATAGTCAGTCTAGTGAGAGTTGACATTTTGACCATACTTTTCACCAAGTGGGGTATAGATGGTAAGAGGACGAATTGCATGGAAACATTGCATATGGAAGGATTCGTGGTCAAACCACTGAATTTTTGATCAATGGGGGGTCATGATGTGTTGCTAGATACCACTCTTGACTTACTTGAATTAAGTATTAATTCAAATGGCCAACATAACCGGGAACCTAATGGGTCACACATATAAGAGATCCGAAGGATGAGTAAAATGGTCTTAAATGGTGATTCAAGATATGAGAGAGTGTTTCATGATTGTATGCGATGTGATCGTGGTAGAAAATGTTGCACGGAATGGATTAGAAATAAGTGTTGTTGGTAGCCAAATTAGCCATTAACTTCCTAAACTTGCATTAATACATGCTATTCATGGTCATTAACTTCCCATAACTTCCATTAATGCATGCTAGTTATGAACATTAACTTCCAATAACTCTCAATTAGTGATGGGAGTTATGGAAGGCCAAATGGCTCAGAAAATAGAGATCATTTCTGTGCATCTTGTGTAAGACACAAGTAAGAGAAAGAAAGGTTTTTTTCTTACACATGCACTCTTTTTCTCTCTAACTCTCACAAGAGTTCTTGTCTTTGCTAGCCCAATGAAAGAATTCTATCCATCTCCTAGTGAGATTTCATCCTTCTATCTTCGTGTGGATTTTCATTAGAGACGGTTTACGTTGATCGTTGTGGTTTATGACAACCAACACGGAGAAGATTAACGAACGAAGGAGATTGACTATATCTATATGCATGAGTAGATATGATTTTTGAGGTTTCATTTTATTTTTTGCTATGTATATTTGATATATATTATGTATGAGATGCATGATCAGAACCTTATAGTGGTATCAAAGCCATCTTGTGCCTTGTTAGATGTAGCATACATGACGTGTAAAAACTGTTTTCATGGTTGTGACAACTTAGGGTCCTGTAATGTTTTGTTCGAAATTAATTATAGAAAAATGGTTTTCATCATTTTATTTTACCAATCTGTTCATAAGCTGTATGTGAATGATTCAGTGTAATTGAAAATATTTTTAATATGATTAAAATATTTAATTTCGAATTTACAAGACCATGCATGAAATTGTCTTTCTGCTGGGCATGTGATGTTTATTGACTAAACTAATGAGGTTACATATGATTTTCATGGAATTTGATCCTGGAAAAATTATTCAAACATATTTGGGATGTTTTTATGCCTCTGTAAGTTTTGTAGAATTATTAAAAATGATTTAATAATTTTATCAAATAATTTTTCAGGTCAACACAGTTTTTTAGAAATTGTAGGATCTGTTTTATTTGATGTATTTGTATGTTTATATTTCGGTTCCAGAGCCTTAAAAATATTTTTATTTGATAAAAATGTGTTAATTTGATGTTTTATGCATGCCTAAATGATGTTTCTCAAAATTTGGTTTCCAGAAAAATTTTAGAAGTCATATTTGTCGTTTTCGTTGTCTTATCGGTGTTTTGATGATCATAATAATTTTTGGGTGATTCCTAAATTATTTTAATCATCATGAAACAACCTAGAGATGCTTGGAATGATTATTTGATGTTTTGGAAATTTTGTGAAATTATAGAAATTAATTTTGAATTAACTTTAGTAGAGTAATAATAGATTTTCTAGTAAGATTAGAAAAATTGGCATGTGTGACAAAATTGAAGTTGTTTAATTTTGGACATCAAAGAATTATTTTAAGGTAAATTAATTATAAATTAATTTATGGAATTAGGCATTCATGTTAATTAGATTAAAACTAATTCCAATTGAAATAACATAGAATAGTAATTTTAGCCAAGTTAGTAAAAGGAAGATAGTAAATCTAAGGGGCTGTTTGTTTGCGTTTTTTAAAAAGTTTTTGGATGTGCTTTTCGTAAATTAAAAAACAAGTCTTAAAATTGTTTTTGGTTAAACATGCTTACATATTTCTTTTTTAAAAATAAAACACGACATCTATTTTACGAAAACGTAAAAATAATGTTTTCGTAATCGCTTTTTTCACAAAAACATACATATTCGACTTTTTTTCTTCTCTACACCAACTTCCTCTTTTCTTTTGCGTCTTCAACACCTTCAGGTTTGTTTTTA
>JANSVA010096499.1:0-10775 GCA_025504915.1 Erythroxylum reticulatum
GCTAACATATTTATAGCCACGTCAATTGACGAGAGTTAAACATATGTATGTGTGTGTGTGTAAAAAGATAACAAAAACTTACAATGGATTTTCTGGGAACATAAGATCTGCAGAAGAAAATCTGAAACATTATATAAAAATTTGAAACTCCATCTCATATCTATTGGTTTATTGTATGTAATGAGGGAAAGTGGGTCTTTTGCATATAAAAGAGACATTGAGTGCTCTCAAGGACTTAAATTCTTTCTACTTTTCTTTTTTCTTTTGACTATTCTTTTTAATCTCGTTAGATTTAGCAAATCATAAAGAAAGTGTAATTCATAAGATATGTTATAAACTTTACCATAATTTTCCCATAAAGAAAAATAATCACTTTTATTATGATATAATAATTAAAATTTTTAAAGATAGATCATGCATTCACATTTAATATTGATTAAATTACTCATATATTAAAAATAATTTAAAATATAAGAATGATTTAGTCGGTATTGATGATCATGAGAATCACTACAGCAATGATCAGATAATTAGGCCCCTCCAAACCCAAAAAGCAAAAGAAAGTCGTGATCATTAAATGCTTCAAAATAAACTTAATTAGCAACTAAAGTGATTTCCAAAAGGAAGAAGGTGCCATAATCATAATCATAATCATATAATCCTTTTAATCATCAAAATGACATGATACAAGCTTATTATCACCCTAGGCCCTATAAGAAAAAAATAAGAATGACATTTGCTCAAATATCACCATAGGTCATATTTTATAAAAAGATGTAATATGTTACATCTTTTATTAAGACTCATTTGTCACATAATAGCAATAGCATCTAATAGTTCTTTAAAATTTGATAGTGGTTTTGCATTGTGTAAATGCATAAGGATGGTTACAAATATGTCCTAAGTTAAGAGATGATACATATAGATGGGAGTCTATTTTTAAAAAGTTGCGATATGTACATTCTTGAAAATACCAAAGATACTTTTAAAAAATAAGGTCTAAAATAAAGGAAGTGAAATTAACAAGAAAGAATGAAAGAAGCAAAATCAAAGAGAACTTATCAAAGATAAAATAAAAATAAGAATCCTTTTATAATAAGAAAAGGATTAGAACACTTTATGGTACCTTTGAACAATTTCTAACCATTTTTATAATATATGATACTAGGCTTTGATGCAGCGTTTTGATTTTGAATTATTTTATTTTACGTATATATGATATAAACTAACTTAAAGACATTAGGAAAAATGAATGAAATAACTTTGATTGAAGAAAAACATGCAAAGTGAATTTAAATTGAAAATAATTATTAAAAGGAAAATTTGGATACGATGGATGATAAACAAAAAAATCATAAGTAGCTCCTTAACTAACTCCAAAAAAAATGGTGAACGTAATAGTGTAAATATACCCTGCCTATTCAATAACTTTTATAGATAAATAAAGCATATAAGGGCCATTTGTATAACATTATAATTTAGGGCATGAGGTGTAAAAGTGTTAATTAATAATGATTCTATCATTATTGTATTATCAAAAAGAACACTAGATTCACTATATATAGGAAACTCAATGATAAGACGATGTCATGTGTAAGGAAATTTGGTGGATCATAAGGAGTTTTAATCCAAAACATTAAATTTGAGGTCAAAATTGTACTAACTTTAATTTTATTATCTTTCAAGTGATTCATTTCCAATATACCTATAGCATGTGTATGGGAACGGTATGGATTTATAATGTTTAGGTGATTCCATCCACTCTCCATCAAAAGATCAAATATTTTTAAGATGATAAAATTTATAATTGTCCATGTTGAGGATATTGATTTTTATGATGAAGAATGTTTTAGCAGTCTATATTGACAAAGAAGATAATTCATAGTCAAACTTTTACTAACACATAAACCTTAACCCATAACTTGTGATCCATAGTAACTGTGAGGTTTATCAATGAAAAATACGAGGAGTCTAGGGGTTACAACGAGAACTTGTTTTTTTCATTATCATATCTTATCTAAGATGTTTTGAAATTTATTCCTAACATGAATAATACTAACTATGGATTAATTGTTTTATATTAACAGTTGTCCAAAAATGAGTTTATAGAGAGAAAACTACTGATGGTTTCATTAATCTTGAATTTGTTGAGGGAGTGGAAGCTTTTATTCATTATGCATATTCTCAACTTACATATATGGATGGGCCAAAGATCAGATGTCCATGTAAAAAGTGTAAACACAAATGTTTCCTTACTATTGATGAAGTTAATGGGCATTTGTTGAGAAAAGGGTTTATCCTAAATTATTATGAGTTGACACGATATGGGGAACCCGGCATTTCTAGCACTTTAAGGGATAATCAAGCACAATCGTCTGTCAACCTAAATGAGTATGAAAGAGAGATTGGAGTTACAACAATTATATGGAAAAAATAGAAAATTCGTACATGCGAATGGTTTATCATGAGGTCGGTTATACCTTTGTGAAAAATATGGAAAGTCTTGAAGAAGAAGCAAACCCACAAGCAAAATAGTTTTTTGACTTACTACAGTTAGCTGATCGAGAATTGTGGCCAAATTATGCGACAATGGCCCAATTATCTTCAATTTCTCGAATATTGAACATAAAGTCTGAAGGGCATATTTCGGGCCGTAGTTTTGATAAATTTCTAGAATGGTACAATGAAATCATTGTCAACTGATCATACAATGGTTGATAGTTTCTACAATATGAAGAAACTTATTAGGGGTCTTGGTTTGCCCATTAAAGATTGATTGTTGGAAATTAGGATGTATGTTGTATTAGGGAGATGATGTACACTTAGAATAGTGCAAATTTTGTGGTCAATCTAGGTTTAAGCTTAGAAAGCTTTCAATGAAACATAAATTAGTACCATGAAAGTGAATGTATTATTTCCCACTAACTCCGAGGCTTCAAAGACTTTATGTTTTTAATGTTACTGCCTCTCATATGAGATGGCATGCTAAACACGAACAGGAAGATGGAATAATGAGTCATCCGTCAGATGCACTAGCATGGAAGCATTTCAATGACACCCATCTTGATTTTGCTGTTGAATGTCGAATTGTTGGGTTGGGATTGTCGACAGATGGATTCCAACTTTTTGGTCAATCCGGGCAGCAATATTCATCATGGCCGATCATAGTGACTCCTTATAATTTGCCACCTTGGATGTGTATGAAATAGGCATATATGTTCTTTACAGTGATTGCGCGAGGGCTTACAAATCTGAAGCATAAAATTGGTGTGTTCTTACAACCATTGATATCTGAATTGCAACATCTGTGAGAATATGGTGTTCAAACATATGATGTCTCTCTGAAACAGAACTTTGTATTGAGGACGACTTTGATGTGGACCATTAGTGATTTTCCAGCATTTGCTATGTTATCTGGATGGAGCTCAGGTGGAAAATTAGCTTGTCCTTATTGTTGCAATGATTTTGATGCATTTTATCTTCCAAACGGGGGCAAATTATGTTGTTTTGACAATCATAGGAAATTTCTTTCTTCAGATCATCCATTTAGGTGAAATAAACAAAAGTTCATTAAAAATAGGATGGTCAAAACACCTCCTCCTCCTATAAAAGTTGGTGAACAGATTTTGCAAGAGATTGAGGAATTAGGCTTGCTGAAAGTAACAGAATTTGAAGCTGATGAAGTAAATACAAGCATTAGTCAAAACTTTAGTTGGAGAAAACGAAACATTTTTTAGAATTTGCCATATTGGAAATCGAATTTGATACGTCATAATCTAGATGTTATATATATTGAGAAAAATATTTTTGACAACTTGTTCAATACAATTATGAACATTAAAGGGAGGACAAAAGACAATGTAAAATCACAAGCTGATTTGCATCTTTTTTGTAGAAGGAATGAATTACATAAAGATCTTCGCACAGGAAATATCTGAAAGCATGTTACACTTTGAACAAAAAACAAAAGGAGCTTTTATGTGAATGGTTGAAAAATCTGAAGTTTCCCGATGGTTTTGTTTTAAACTTGGCTATGTGTGTGAACCTGAGGAAGTACAAACTATTTAGAATGAAAAGTCATGACTGTCATGTGTTTATGCAAAGGCTAATTCCAATTGCATTTTGGGAGTTACTACCAAATAAAGTTTGGGAAGTAATAACATAATTAAGTATATTTTTCAAAAGTTTAACATCATCTAAATTCAAGTTGGCGGACATGGAGAAACTCGAAAACGAAATTCTAGTAATTATATGCAAGTTAGAAGGGATTTTCCCTCCAAGCTTCTTTGACTGTATGGAGCATCTACCTGTGCACTTAGCACACGAGTCAAAACTAGTTGGACCAGTCCAATATCGATGGATGTATCCATTTGAGAGGTAAGTCAAGAAACAATATTGCCATAATCATATTATTATGTTTTTACTACAAATTTGTAATAACCATTTTGTCCAATATAGGTATTTACATCACTTTAAAAAAATGTGAAAAACAAAGCCAGAGTTGAAGAATCGATATGTAATGCTTATTTAGTGGAGGAACCAAGTACATTTTGTGGACATTATTTTGAGCCACGTGTTCACATAAGAGAAAGAAAAGCACCTCGTAATAATAATAAAAGAGGAACGACTGATGTTGATGATAAAGAAAAGCACCTCGTAATAATAATAAAAGAGGAACGACTGATGTTGATGATAACTTGTCCATTTTCACATATCCTGGATGAACATATGGACATCCAACAAGAAGAATGTTAACAGAGGAAGAAATTAAGGCTGCACATGATTACATTTTATTAACCTGTCAGGAGGTTCTACCTTTCGTGCAATAAGTTGAACATTGTTATTTCTCCCCTTAAATTTCTTTGATGTTCATTACTGAAATACATAATAATGTATTTAGATTATACGAGGCATTGTTACGCGACATAATACCGGACAACACACAGGATGATATAAATAAAAAAGTTGGGAAACACTTTCCTCGATGGTTCGAGAGATATGTAAGTTCTTACTTACAACTATTCTAATAGTTCAATACCATATTTAAGTATTCTCATCACATTATACATTAATGGTATGATAATTTCTTTTATGTAGGCTGTAGAAAATCCAATAGAAAACAAGTTCATTAGTGATATTTCAAAGAGACCTCTACGAATTGTTAAATCGTATCCGGTGTATTTCGTGAATGGATACAAATACCATACAGAATATTATGGGCTTAACATGGCAACAATAAACAGTGAAGTTGCCATACAGGGAGAATTGATGGATTACTATGGTAAAATAATTGAAATACTTGAAGTTGAATATCCTGCTTTGCCAATTAAATGATGTGTGATATTTAAATGTGACTGGTATGACCCGACTCCAAATGTTGGAAAAAAACTGCATAGCTGATACAATCTAGTTGAAGTAAACATAAGGAGAAGATTGAGACAGTTTGAACCTTTCGTGTTGGCAATGCAAGCGAAACAGGTGTGTTATGTCCCTTTTCCAAGCTTACGACGAGATAAGATAGATTAGTTAGCGGTTTGTACAGTTAAACCTAGAGGTGTTTTCCAATCACATAAAAAAGGAGAGTTGAGAGTTGACACTGAAGCGTTTCAGGAAGATGTCACTTTTATAAATACATCTGTGACATATAACGATAATGAACCTTTAAATGATCCATCGAACAAATTTGTTGAAATTTCATCTGGAGAGGATGACAAGGGTCAGAGATCTAAAGAGGAGCCCAAGTTTGATTCTTATTCTTCCGAAGAAGAAGATGATTGTACTTTACAATTAAGTTATGATAGTGATTAAATTGTGTTTGTAATTGAATTTTCACCATCAACGTGATAAATTATTTCCTTTTCAGTATATTATTTAAAGAATTTCTTTGCAAATCTTATTTAAGGCATGTCGACATGATGATTGATTCCGGATGATGATAATTCCTTCCTTTGAGAGGAATGTGACAAAATTGTTCCAACCGAAGGAATAAAGTATGCATAAAAAATCACACTTCATACACTAAGGATCGTTTGCTTCTATGGTAGATCTTCTACTTCAAGGTGTTTAGTATGATCTGCATGATGTCTCTTTCCTTTTTTTGTACCTCTCATTTCTGTTGAAGAAATTATTATATATATTCACATTTGATGGTTTATACTACATGTTTTAAGCTCCCTTATATCTCGAAGATGACATGTAGGCCAATAGAGGCGAGAGCGATGTAAGTACAGTACGTAAAGGATTAGGGAGATCAATTCTTAAGCAAAATTCGTCAATTCCACAAACCTCGTCCGGACATTCACGTATGCATTAATATCCATTATTCATTTGTTTAACCTTTTTCTAATATGACATTATGAAAATTATATATTGATTGTGTTTTAGGTAAATCAATTCCTGCTAGTAATTTATATAGAGAGTTAGTCTTTCATACTAAGAACAATGACGCATTCAGTATATCCTCAAAAAGTATAGATATAGCAGAAACGTTGTTGCAAGAAGGGGTTCAAAAGCGTACACCTGAGGGACAAAGTATCACTGTTTCAATTGGTGCATTTGAACATGCCAGGACACTTCTTGGGAATCCAAACATCGGGGACTCATTTACCTTTACCGAATCTCATGTCACATGGAATCAAACAACATAATTATATCATTTTGAGTTTGAGTTGCAATATAGTACATAAGTAACTGAACGTTAATATATTGTTGTATCTGTAAAAATTTGTCCTATGTCCTATTGAATGAGGGTTGTTATTGTTTTTGTTCTACAATTGTTATTTGTCATTTTCATCGTTTGTACTTGAATATGACATTAAACAAATCGTCTTATTTCCTTTTCCATATATTGTATTAAATATTGAATTAAAAATATTATATAAGTAGAAAATTCAGAAAACTATGATTTTCAGGTTCGTCGTATGGGACCAAAGAGACAACGTGAGATTATGCTGCCCAGGTTTAGAGGCATGATCAGCGACACTTACTATGTAGGTGGATCATCACATTCTTCAGCTCCCACAAACTCACCTCCTCCCCCTCCTGGACCTACAGCTACAGATAAGGCATCACCTACTGCACGACATGCTACACCATCTGTATCCTTATCCCCAACTCATATATCATCTAATACCGCTTTATCGGATGGTGGAGTAGTCTGTAAGCCTAAAGATCAGGGACCAGACGGAAGAAAGTACACAGTAATTGATGACGTTCTGTAAGTGAAATCACATTAATGACTACTTGTTTTTAATTAACGTATAGGTTTATCAATTTTTTTCATTTTATCAAATTACTTCTTATATTAGGTTGCTTCCGTCTAGACCATGTTCCAGAAATATGACTTCTACATTTAAAGAATGGATTAATCCTAAGGGTTATGTGTGGACGAATATTTCTCAGGCAACAAAGGAATTTTATTTTCAGGAGTTTAAGGTATAATAAACATTTAGTTTTGTTTTATATTGCTTTATATACACTAATTACATAAATATTATTACATGATATTACTTCAAATTTTTTCTTCTTATTTTCGAAAGAATTTTTCTGAAATTTTGGTATCGACGCCAACATATATAGATTATGGGAGAGGCGAGCTCGTACACATTATCGTGACTTCATTAGTGCGATATGCAAGGCTGGTGTACGACTGTGTTTTATTTTTAAGCAAATATGAAGTCGATGGCAGGAGTACTTGAGAAGCCCTGTTGCAATGACAATCTCAGGGCATAAGTCCACCAACAGACGTGGAGACTCGGGAGGAGAGAGTCTTCCCGTACATACGGGAGGATGAATAACCCACCATGAGCATGTACAGAGACTTGTAAGTATCTACACTTCACACTTATTTTATACATGTTTTACTTTACTGTATTATAGATAATGGTAATGGTATAAATGTCTAGTGTCATATATGGTTGTGTTGAGTTTTTTTTTGTTTAACAGGGGGCATATCATAAAATTAAGGGAAACTCTACCTAAATTTTTATTAAATATGGTTCACATCTAAACATTTAGGTTAAATATGCAGGAAAAGTCTTTGGGACTTCCTTCTACACCTACTCAATTGTTTTTGCATACTCACACCATGAAGCATGACAGTGTGACATTCGTCAATAGTCAATATAGAGAATTGAATGTATGTGAACTTAATGCCTTATTATTATTTCTTTTATAATAAGTTTGACGATTATGAATAATCCCTTACTAATGTCAACATTAGTTTCTAACAGGACCAAATACAACAAACCATTCAGCGACAGTCTCTAGAGGAACAACCTGTTGATAAGACTTTGACATATTTTGATGTTGTCGGTAGTAGGGACCGTCGTGGATGGATATTCAGGCTAGGTTTATTTGCGAATACTTGTTATTCGCAATCCTCCATGTCTAGTACAGTAGCGCCTACCAGACAACCACAATCGTCAGAGGAAGTCACCGAGCTTCTGGCCACAATGCATACATTGATGGATCAAATGGCTTAAATGAGACAGGAGATCGAGCAGCTGAAGGGGAGGGATAACTCCTCTGAGCACCCTCCATCACGAGGACATTAGGATTGTTGTAGTCATTTGCTTTCAATTACAAAGATATGTTATGTCAACTTTAATGTTTTTATTATCACTTAACAAATTTTGAACTTTATGTTATCAATCAACATCTGTTTGAACAAATTTAATATATAACAAATTAATTTAATATGTATAGATGATTAACAACTGTTGAAATTATGCATTTTTTATAAGATCATCAAACAAAATTTAATGTCCGAATTAAAAATAAATAAATTCCAATTACCAACGAATTAGAGAAAACCATCGGAAAACATATCCAAACATTATCGACGGAATACACGTATTGTCGGTAATATGAGATCACATTACCGACAGAAAAGTGTATTCCATTGGTAAGTTGTTCGTTTTATTTACCGACTGTTTTTGTTAATTTGTCAGTATATTTATCCCCAAAGACCAACGGTTTCATCATTTCTGTCGGTATATTTTACCGAAAAAAATATATATGATATTCTGTCGTTAAAAGTTACCTACGTCTGTATTAACGACGCTTTCGTTCGTCATTTAATTCCATCGGTAAATATCTATACCGACGGAATACTCTTATTTATCGACGGCTATGCCCATCGCTAATTCTCTTATTTATTGTAGTGCAAAAAGGGGTAATACATCATCTTTGGCGAATCAAAGGCCTTACCTGAGCTCATCAACTCTGCTAAAATAGTTGTCTACAACATTTCAGATTGTAAGAAAGGGATTGAAAATTGTCCAACACTGCAAAAGGTCAATAGAAGACAAAATAGGGAATCAATTATAAGAAATCCTATGTGGTGAGTAAAACCACTCCAAAATGCTTGTGTTGAGTAAAACCACTCCAGCAGGAATTCAAATAAACAAATGCATGCGTAAGCATTGGTGTGTGCTTGTGCATGATCAATTCATCTATTCAAAATCCAAACCCAGCAATCAAATTGATAAAAACAAAAGAGCAAGATCAACATCAATCCCCAAATAATTACTGCATAAGCAAAATCAAAATTAAAAAGATAGATATTTGTACCATTGAAGTCAAAACCGAGGAGCTATAGATCAAATAGGTGGTGGGAAACCATAGTTTTACAACCAGAATCCCAACAAGATTGATGAGAGAGAGAGAGAGAGGAGAGTATCTTTAGCCAAACAAGCCTCACGAACCAATAAGGCTTGTCGAAGATGGGATAGTCGTCGTACTGCCTACTATATCAGCTCTTGAGATCGACGAGAAAAATTGGGAAAAGGGACTAAGGGAGGCAGGTTTGGGCGTCGATCAACAACGCAGTAATAACGATCATGAAGAAGAAATAGAAGAGCACAAAGTGCACAAGCTTTAGACGGTAGTAAAAAGGCAAAATTGACATTAATACAGAAAATTTCGGCTGATTATCATGAAACGCTCCTCGATAGGAGCTTATCCAAAATTAGCTAGTTGGGTTGAATCAACCAACCCAACCAGCTAATAACCAAACACTTCTAATAGTTTTTTCATAAAGTCAATAAGCTGAAATAGGTCAAGCAACCAAAAAAGAGCTTATCAGCTCTTTACCAAATAAGGCCTATGTTAATTTCTTCTTTACTCTTTTGTCCCTGTCACTTGGCAAAATAGACATCAATTAAAATGTTAGATATTTTTAAAGGATCACATACACAGCAGAAATAAAAATTATTGTTGCAATCCTAAATTTATTTATTGCATTTAATAATCATATTCATAGCAAGAACCTATAAATGACAAATACCTGAAATTTATGAGGATTAATCGACAGTAAACTTCAAAAATACGAAGTCTTTGTATACTTAATACCGAAAAACTATAGTTAAATTTGATATAACTATAGTTAAATTTCAACACTTGATATAACTATAGTTAAATTTGAAAAACTCTTTCTTCAATAATAGATAAAACAAATTTTCTCATTTTTCTCTTCTCTTTGTTTTCATGCAAAGAAAAACGAAAGAGTATCTATATATCTAACTCTTTTCTTTATAAGTCTTTTTTAACGTTTCTTTTTTCAAAACTTGAAAAACAACTCACAACCCTTCGTTTCGTTTTTAGTTTAAATGTATAACCAAAAACAAAACTACCCAGGACAAAACATCTTTTACCATCTTACGTCATTTTTCAATTATTATTATTATTTATAAAAAGAAATAAAATAAAACTATTTTATTTTATTCATTTATTTTGTACAAGAGAATTTCTAATATTAATTATATTTTCTGTGC
>JANSVA010096579.1:0-10773 GCA_025504915.1 Erythroxylum reticulatum
ATTCTCCCCCTAAAAGAATTTCATCCTCGAAATTCTTACTTGAGTCCATAAAGAGGTGTGGATACTTCTCCTTTACTACTTTCAAAGGCTCCCATGTTGCCTCCTCCGTCGAATGGTTCTTCCATAAGACTTTAACAAGCTTTACAATCTTATTCCCCAAAACCTTTTCCTTCGAATCTAGGATCTCCACTAGTTGCTCCTTATACGTCAAATCCTCCCTTAACTAAACCTCTGAAGGTTAAACTATGTGTGAAGGATCTGGTCGGTACTTCCTCAACATTGATACGTGGAAAACATTATGAATCTTAGATAATTTCGATGGCAAAGCTAACTTATAGGCTAAAGGCCCAATCTTCTCAATGATCTCATAAGGGCTTATATACCTCGAATTAAGCTTGCCCTTCTTACCAAATCTTAAAACTCCTTTCTATGGAGAAGCTCTAAAAATCACCTTATCTCTAACTTTAAATTCCATCTCCTTTCTATTTGCATTTGTATAGCTCTTCATTCTGTCTTAAGCTACTTTAAGTCTCTGTTTCACCATTTTAATCTTATCAACCATGAATTGTACCAATTCATGCCTTAAAAGTCTCCTTTCACCATCCTCATCCCAACAAATGGGAGTTCTGCACTTCCTGTTACACAAAGCTTCATAGGGTGCCATCTGAATTCCCGAGTGATAGAAATTATTGTAAGTAAATTCGATTAAAGGAAAATGATCATCCCATGAGCCTTTGAAATCCATAACACAAGCTCCCAACATTGCCTCTAATGTGCGAATTATTCTCTCCGATTGTCCATCAGTTTATGGATGAAAAGCCATACGAAAGTGCAACTTTGTTCCCAAAGCCTCTTTTAAGCTTTCCCAAAATCTGGAGGTGAACATGGGATCTCTATTCGAGACTATCAAACTTGGAATCCCATAAAGTCTGATTATCTCATCTATGTATTTCTTGGCTAAAACATTCAAGGAATTTGTCTGCTTAATTGGCAAGAAATGTGTGGACTTGGTTAGGCTATCCACAACCACCCATATTATATCATGCTTCTTGTTAGTTCTTAGCAATCCCCTCAAGAAATCCATCGTAATCTTTTCCCACTTCCATTCAAGAATTGACAAAAGTTTAAGCTTACCTGAAGTTACCTGGTTTTCAGCCTTGACTTGCTAACACACTAAGCATCTTTGAATATATTCTGCAACTTCTTTTTTCATTCCTTTGCACCATAAATGCTCCTTCAAATCTCTATACATTATTGTACTTCCTGGGTGCATTGCATAAAGAGCATTATGTGCCTCATCAAGAATCTCGTCTTTCAACTCTTGTATATCAGGAATGCATAGTCTGTTTCTTACCACCATTAATCCATCTTCCCTTTCCTCTATTTCAGAATGTTTACCATTTTTAATCTCTTCTTTGAGCCTACTCAAGTACTCATCATGTTCCTACAATTCCTTAATCTTCTCGTTTAATACCGTCCTTACTCTAAAGTTGGACAATACATAACCAGATTCAACTTGTCTCAATGTCACCTTGAGTTTGACTAATTCCTTCAATAAAGGAAGATACACCATCTTCACATGTGCCATAGTCGATTTTCTACTCAGTGCATCTACTACTACATTAGCTTTCTCCGGGTGATAGTCTATCATCAAGTCATAATCCTTCAATAGTTCCAACCACCTTCTTTGTCTCAAGTTCAACTCCTTTTGGCTCATCAGGTACTTAGCTCATCAAGTACTTAAGATTCTTGTGGTCTGTAAACTTCCTAGTAGTGACTCTATACAAGTAATGTCTCCAATTCTTCAATACAAAAATTATGGCAGCCAATTCCAAGTCATTTGTAAGATAGTTCATCTTATAAGGCTTTAACTGTTTAGAAGCATAAGCAATCACCTTATCTTCTTGCATCAACACACACCCTATTCCCTTCCTTGAGGCATCACTACACACTGTGTATTCATCATTACCCGAAGGCAAAGTCAAAATCGGTGCAATCGTCAATCTGTACTTAAGCTCCTTAAAGCTCTTCTGACATTCATCTATCCTCATAAACTTCTGATTCTTCCTTGTCAGTTTGGAAAGTGGAGCTGCTATCACAGAAAAGCCCTCCACAAACCTTCTGTAATATCCAGCCAAACCCAAGAAACTCCTCACTTTAGCTACATTCTTAGATGCTTCCCATTTCACAACTGCCTCTATTTTTCTTGGATCTACATGCACTCCTTTTTCCAAAACTACATGTCCAAGGAATACCACTTCCCTTAGCCAAAATTCACATTTATCAAATTTGGCATATAATTGTTCCTTCCTCAAAGTCTTCAAAGCAAGCCTCGAATGTTCCTTATGCTCCTTATCACTTTTGGAATAGAACAATATGTCATCAATAAAGACTATGACAAATGGGTCTAAGAAAGGCTTGAAGACTCTATTCATTAAGTTCATGAAAGCTGCAAGTGTATTCGTCAATCCAAAAGGCATAAATAGAAACTCAAAATGGCCATACCATGTTTTGAAAGCAGTCTTTGACACATAAGACTCTTTTATCCTTAACTGGTGGTAACCTGATCTCAAATTTATCTTAGAAAAGACTCTTGCCCCTTGCAATTGATCAAACAAATCATCAATGCGCGGGAGCAGATAACTATTCTTGATAGTGACCTGATTGAGCTTCCGGTAGTCCATACACATTATTAACGATCGGTCTTTCTTCTTTACAAAAGGGATCGGAGCTCCCCAAGGTGAAGATCTCGTCCTAATGTAACCTTTCTCTAATAAATCTTCCAATTGCTCCTTAAGCTCCTTCAATTCTATAAGGCAAAATTGAGATTAGTGTTGTGCCCGAAAGAAGCTCAATAAGAAATTCAATTTCTAAGGGGGGTGGTAGTCCTGGTAATTCTTTAGGAAAGACATCTAGGAATTTCATGACCACTGGTATATCTTCTAAGTTCCCTTTATTTGCCTTCATGTCTAATACATAGGCCAAATATGATTCACATCCCTTCCTCATCATTCTCTCTACTATTAGAGCCGAAGCAATCTGAGGTGGACTGACTTTCCTATCTCCCATAAACACTATCGTTCTACCTTCATCCAATTTGAACTTCACTGTCTTCCGTTTGCAGTGTAAGTTGGCATTGTACTTCTCTAATGTGTCCATACCAAAAATAACATCTAATCCTCCCATATTTAATGACATTAGATTCATCACTAATTGTTCTTCCCCAATACATATCTCACAGTCTTTATTAACATGACTAATAACAATATACTGGCCGATTGGATACTCACCATCAAAGCAGTATCCAACAGGCTCAAATCCTTACCATACACAATTCTACTCGATGAAACAAAAGAGTGGGTAGAGCCCAGATCAATTAAGACAACAACATCAACATCAAATAATTTAACCATACCAGTCACGACTTCTGGAGCAGTCTCTGCGTCCTCCCATGTCATTGCAAAGACTCTAGCTGGGGCTTGCCCCCTTGATCTCCCTAGAATATTCACTCTTTTAGCTGCCTCAGAGTTGCCCACTTCCATTATAGTCTTGTGCCCTACAGTATCAACTCTCCTTTAAGCTTACAGCTTACTTCTCTCCTGTATGGCATAACGTCAACACTTTCCAGCCATGTGCCCCTTCTCTCCACATTTGAAACAAGCTTCAGTCGGCTTGTAGCATTCCCCTCCATGAAACTTGCCATAATGATCGTATTTAGGTACTGAAGACTTATCCCCTTATCCATTTTTACTGTCTCCTGTCGTTGAGACTTGATGAGAAACAGTAGAAGTCCTCATAGGTCTAGGCCTGCTTGCACCACTGCTCCTCTCCTCAGTCTGTACAGGGAAAGTTCTGACACTCCTATTGGGCATAGAAGTACTATCTCCCCTCTTGAACTGTTCTCTTCCCTTTCTCTTTTTATTCACGACATTCTTTATATTCTCAATGTTTCCAACTCTCAGTACTGCTTCAACCAACTGTTGAAAATCACAAAAATTCCTCACCACCACTTTCTCTCTGATGGATAGATGTAACCCAGATTCGAATCTACGGTACTTAGCCGCCTTACTCATTATTAACTCAGCTACATATTGGGTCAATTGTGTAAATCGGCGCTCATATTTTCTCACTGTCATCTCCCTCTGGGTGAGACTCATAAATTCTCTCTGCTTCTGTTGAATGAACACCTCTAACAGATGCTTCATCTTATAAGCAATGAGGAAGTCTTTCCATACCAACACTGGCGGCTTTATTTGACTCCCTGACACACTCTCCCACCAATACAGAGCATCTCCCTAAATCAAGCTAGTAGCATACACAACTTTCTCCTCATCTTCACAGTCCATCTGCTCCAATATCCTTTCGGTCTTCCTCAAATAGGTCTCAGCTTCTTTAGGATCAATGGTTCCATAGAAGTCCACTGCTCCATACTTCCTCAACTTATCAAATTGTTTCCCCTTCTTAGTTGGGGCTGGATTAGAAGTCTGCACATCTATCCCCTAGCCTAGACAAAGGATTGAGTAAATGCTTGAAACAATCTCGGGTCCAAAGTAGGCATTTGCTCTAGCGAAACAGGCAACTCCTGTGTCTATGATTGAATAGGCTCACCACTTTGTCCTACGGAAGCCTCAGTATTTCCTGGGGATATTGACTCATCAGTAACCTCCTCTCTTGCCAGAGAGTCAGGTGCAATTGATCCTTACAATATTCCTTATGTCCTTTTACGATGTGGCATTTCATTCCTTCAATAGAAATACTAATGATTAGCTTACATTTTATCTTAATCTTATTTCCTACATGTATGTATGATATGCATGTCATTTAATGCAATCAATCAATTTAACAATGCAAATAATTAGTCACATAGCATAACAATTCATCCTACTATTCACTCTAAGCCTAAGAAACGCCTAAGCTCTGATACCATAAGATGTTGAGCCCAATTTTCAGAGCTTAACTATCGTTCCGAAGTCATAAAGCGTGAGTGGGTTTCCTTGTAGGGTTATTTCACAAAACCCTTATTAGCGGTCATCTCACAAGGGTGGCATGCCCACACCAACCAATCACTAACATCATAATTTGAATTCTTTAAAACAATTGTAGCTATATGTCTCTAGTTTATTTTGAAATAAGAACCACCTCATTTAGAGCTCTATAGCTCAAGATATGCCTAAAAACCCAAAGTATGTTCATAACCCAATTATACTCTTCCAACTGATCCCTCATTTTATTTCCATCAATATCTAAAAATCAACATAAAAATCTACCAATTTTTACAGATAGGTATAAAAATTCATTAGGAATCTATTGATTCAAGAATCACTTCATTTAGAGCTCAGTTGATGAAGTTATGGCCAAAAGAATCAAGTATGTTTATATCCTCAATCATATTGTACTTCTCTTGTGAGAATTGGCATAAATTTTTCTAGAATCCTCGGATTGAGGTCCTTCTTATACTTTTTGAAATAGGACTTTTAGATCTACAACTTTCATGCAGACTAGAAAGTAAGATTTTGCCATCTAAAGGGTCGAAACTGCAAATTTCTGCAAGTGTACATATATGTCCGCCTAACGGACATTCATGGGGTTGGGGGTCATTTTTGGCCTGAGAAGGTCCGTTTAATGGACATTGGCGAGGCTGGGGGTCCTCATAGACCCGAGAAGGTAATGTCCGTTAAACAGACGTAGGGGGTTCCCAAGCCCCTCCAAAACCTCTCCACAGCTTCCTACATCGATTCAAACATTACTTTCACTTATAATCTTCCCAAATTCACTTCTTCTAATGCAATACCACTTCACATCCATTCAAACACCAACTTTGTTCCATTAAATCCTCTAATCCTCACTCATTTGATTCGTTCAAACTACTAATTCACCTCATTTACCATAGTTGTTTCTGGGTATACATTCCTTGCAGCATCGACACTTATAATGCTATCTCTCATATCTAATATCCAAAATTTACATACTTTATACCGTTAGAAAGCTAAGAGGATAAACTACAACTTCTAAGAAGACTACTTTGTCTAATACAGCCTAGATTAATCCATTTTTCCCCCTGAAGTTAGTACACAATTTTACCCCTATGCAAACTTGAAATATGAAATGTACAACTACAAGATAAATAAGCATATACACACAGGAAACTTCTTCAATTCTCAATTCATTTCTAAATCAAAACGAAGTTCATAAATAGCTTTAATTACATATCAACATTACATCAAAGTCTTAATACAAGATACAAAATACAATGGATGCTCAATGTTTGATATGATTATAAAGTTATCCAAAAGTCTAGTCACCAACTTAGTACAAAAGCTAACTATCTTGGAATTTGTCTAAATGCCTTGGAAGGAACATTGATCTTCTCGATCTGCACCTAAGGAGGAAAAATAATGGGTTGAGCTACACAGCTCAGTGGCTAATGTATTTATAGCCATCAGTAATTTGCCTTAAATCCAAGCATATGTATATATATACATATATATCTAGCAATTCCATCATTCACCAATTTAATTTAAAAACTCATAATTAAGCAAGTTATGCATATCACATACATAGACTTTATCCATTAAGTAAATCACTCAAATGCATCATACTTGATAACTCAAAATGCAATGGACAAACCAATGGGTCGAGGGTTCCATGGAAACAGAATGGAGAAATTGAAGTTTGCACCATGAATAGAATGAGTCCATTTTCGAAGCTCATATGCTACAAGTGGGCAGTCGGGAGAAGGCTCTTGTCAACTTGCATGTGACAAATAGAATGGTTCCATTCTTTCCCAAACAAAAACATATAATCATGCTTAGTTCATTTTTATCATGTTCTCATACTTTCATGCTTTTTCTTCTTTCCGTTTAATTCAAAATGCTATAAACTCTTTTAAGGTGTGACATAATCACAATACACCATGCATTTCCAATCAAGTCACAACAACTCAATTTCAAGCGAATCCATTTCAACAAATCAACATATACACATATAGGCAAGAATTTGCCCAATCACACAATAACTATAATTAAATTACCCACCTAATTGGTTCACAAAGTCCAAGTCAAACTTGCCTTTCCTCTTGCTCTTAGATTGAGTTTCCTTGATTTCCTAAATAAACCAAATTTCCCATTCAATCTAATTTTCCATAAAATTCAAAAGCTTCAAAATCACAAGAATGAAATAATTACTAAATTGAGCTTAGAACTAACTTACTCATGGTCTATCTAAGTTAAAAAGACCAACACCTAGTTAAAAACCCTAAAATCAAATAGGTTCCCTTAAATCATCTTCTTCCATTACAACACTCATTCTCTACATAAACTCTTTCTCTTTCTAACTCTTTCTCTAACAGAGCAAGAAGAACAAGATGAACTTACCTTGAGAAGATGATTTCTCTTCCTTTTTTCTTTTTTTCTTCTTCTTTTCTCCCTTTCCTAGCTTGTTCGATTTTTCTCCTCCTCTTCTGTTTCTCTCACTTTTTTCTCCCTTCTCTAAGGGTTCTCACGTTTCTCTCTCTTTTTCTAATTCAAGCCCCTTTTATTAGGCTTTCTTCCCATTTTGCCCCTCATTAAACTAGTCCTTCCATATTTACCCCTCCTTTCATTTAATTCTAACTTAATTCTAACACTTAATTCTAATTTCTAATTTCTATTCATACTTGTTAATTTAATGACTCAACTCTAAAAATAATGAAATAAATAAATCAATAATAAAAAATTCGAAGTCCAACAGAAGGCAGAGAGGAGAAGAGAGAGTTGTCTGGTGAGGTGAAGAAGAAGAATAGCAAATAGGTGAAAGCAGAGTTAGCATTCGGTCGCATGGGTGATTATCAACCAGAAGTGGAAGGAAAGAGCCAATGCAAAAGGCTTGAGAATGGTAGAAAACCACTATAATTCCCTTATCTGATCCTTGTTTACCTATTTTGATCCTATTTGTTGCATTATTTCTTTGTTAATTTACCGTATTTACTCCTCTGATAGTTGATAGATTCATACTCTGTTGACTTTTAGTAGTCCATTTCGGTTATTTACTTAGTTTATTGCTTAAATACTTCTCTTATATGATAAATGGGATTGAAGTATTTGAATATGATGAATCTTGTTATTTCTGTGATGGGTTGATCTCTTTTTGTTGAAGATTAATGTAGCTATTTTAGTTAAATATGCATGATTGAGGGACAATGTTATTGTCTTATGTTTGCTATAGCTTCTGAACTGAATGAATATAATAGTATGATTAAACTTTGACTAATTTTGGTATTAAACGAAGAATCGAGAGAAGAAGTTTAATATGGAATGAGAAACTATAGACACTCAGATTAAGAATTAGAAACATATTAATTTAAGTGGTAATTAATAGTCAGGTTTTCATGATTAATTTGGATGATAACTTGTCGAATAGGAAAGTTAGACTTAGTTTATTATTCGATTTGATCTTAAAGCCCAACTATTAATTTTTGTGAGATGACTACTCAATCATTTCCCCATAATCATGCGTAGGAGATTAAATTAGTGAAATTAATTCTCAAGAGTTTTCCACTTCAATTAATCTATTCGTTTTTGCTCCCATTTAATTCCGTTTACTTTTCAGTTTAATTTGGTGATTTTCTTTAAAGCCTTCACTCAACAAATCGGGATAAAGTGTTTAGGATTGCGTTTGCTTTTATTTTTATTTAAGGTTAATTTAAGTGAACCAATTTTACCTCTATGGGAGATAACCCTGTGTAATCACTACAACTACCTCGTATACTTACGAGTAGGATAGCCTAGGTATTTTTAGAACCTATTTGGGCATAATGACTAACAAGGGAAGAAATTTGAATTTAAAAAGTATTTCATAATGTAAACACCACTCTAAGAAATGTCAACTTCAATTCAATTAAAATTTAAAAAGGTTGGAAGCATACAGTTGGACACATAAGATAGTACCCAAGTTTTTCCATTATATATATTGGTGGACACACCTTAGTGCACCGATGTGTGGTAAATTGTGTTCACATTATATAATCCTAAATCAAAGAAAACAATTGAAAATATGGTCATTTAAATATTAGGGAAAGAATAAATAATGTAAGAAACACATTAGTGAATGAAAATATGGTAAACTATGTTAAGCTTATAAAAGATTGCTTATTTGTGTATGCCAACCAACCAATGAAAATATAGGGATCTACAAAAAGGGGACATACATATTGTGAGAAGAATTGAATACACGATTGTTTGGTACATTATGTTATCCTTTACGAGCAAACGAGCTTTGGGTGAAACTTTGTTTCTCAGTGCAATGAGTGACCTATTGACCACTAGCAATAATTAGGCCATTATGGAAAAGGAGATGATTCAACTAATAAAGTTCAACCATAGCCAAAAATAAAAACACCACTGATGCCTTTCTTTTTTAAATATTTATAAAACCATCATAAGGAAGGTCTAATATTGCTGAACATAAATTTCAATGATAAAAAATTTAGAAATCTATTATATATGTTATTTAACAATTAGTTGTCTCATTTATAACTTTGTTATAATTTCTTATTTATCATTACAAATTTACAATCCTTAGCAATTTCTTTCTATGGTTTTTGGTTAGACATGAGCTCCAATTTATCAATGGCCAACTTAGAGAATCCAATGGAAAATAAAGGTCATATAAATACAAATTGATTTCCATATCAATGTTTTTAGAGAGTCTGTATGGAAACCTTATGTGGCCATCATTACTATAAACAAAAATAGTATATATGGCCACCAATAGCAACCAAAGGTTGGATACAAAGCTATTTCCTTTATTTATACATATTGTAAGACATAAATCACTATATGAATGTGTGATTAAACATATTCAAAAAATTCAGAAGCCAAAAAAAACAAAATTTTAAATCTCTTATTGAAATACTAACATATTATTTCATGAATATATACATTGAATTGAGTTATTGCATAATTGCACTTAATAAAAATTCAATACCATCATTTGTTATAATGTTGAACCTTATATACCATTACTTAACTTGGTAATTTTTACAGATGTTACAGCTTGTTTAATGTCATCTATATGAATTGTTGTTCTTGAGTCCTAAAGGAGGTATGTTTCCTTCTAGAAAACATTGAAAGAGAAGAAATATACAAAATTTGTGAATTATTTTCATAAACAAGATGTTTCATAACAATAATAAACCAAAATCTAATAGCTATTAGTGATTCAAGGTAGATGGAATGATTTGAGTCACTTTCATTGATAGTTATAGACTATTTCTATTTCTTATCTCCTGGTTAATCCACTATGTCATATTTTTAATTATACTTTTATTTTCCATCTGATATAGGCAATTATATTATGCAGAGGAAAGAATGATAATAGAGGGAAAATAAATTTACATGGTTAAGCGGGCTTATACCTATCATTATAAACTGAATTTTCTTGTAAAGTTAAAGGAACTTATGGAAAAAGACAAATCTATTGGAAGTTAAGGACATTACACCCATCATGGATTAACAATTTCAAGTTAGTTATTGTTATAAAATTTCTTTGTAATTAACCAATATAGTTTATATTTATTTAAATAATTTAGAAATATATTATTGTTTTGTAAATGGCTTTAGTTAATAGATACATTAAAATATCTCTAAACAATTTTAGATAATACCACTAGTTAGGTACCTAATATTATCAATATTAGCTAGAGAGATTCAGAGGAGCCATTTGTTGGACCAATGGTGGTTGACAAATTAAATCCCACTTATGTTTTGATAATAATAAAATGTATAGAATTGGTTA
>JANSVA010096590.1:0-10772 GCA_025504915.1 Erythroxylum reticulatum
TTTCAACTTCACTTTCACTCAAATTCTTCCCATTTCATAGTCTCTCATCTACCAAAACACCAAAGCAAAACATGAATGTATCCACCCTTCTCATTTACTACTTCAAATTTTCTAAGAAAAAATTTCGAGGTCCAACAATGATATTCTGTATGATATTTGTAACCATTCACAAAATACACCGGATATGATTTAGCAGTTCGTAGAGGTCCCTTTGCAAGATCACAAATGAACTTGTTCTCTATTGGATTTTCTAAGGCTTACATAAAAGAAATTATCATATCAAAGAGTATAATGTCATGAAAACATTTAATTATGGTATTGAACCATAAGAATATTTTTCAGTGAAAACTTATATATCTCTCGAACCATCCAAGAAAGAGTCTTCCAACTTCTTTATTTATATCATCCTGTGTGATGTCCAACAGTATCTCACGTAATAATGCCTCGTATAATCTAAATACATTATTATGTATTTCAGTTATGAATAACACAAAATTTTAAAGGAAGAAATAATCATGCTCAACTTACTGCACGAAAGGAAAAACCTCTTGACAGTTCAATAAAATGTAACTATATGCAGCCTCAATTTCTTCCTTTGTTAACATTCTTCTTATTGCACGTCCAGATGTTCGTCCAAGATATGTGAAAATGGACAAGTTACCATCAGCATCGTTTGTTCCTCCCCCATCGTCATTACGAGAACCTTTTCTTTCTCTTGTGTGAACATTCGACTCAAAATAATGTCCACAAAATGTACTAGCTTTCTCCACTAAATAAGCATTACATATCGAACCTTTAACTCTGGCCTTATTTTTGACATTTTTTTCAAGTGATGAAAATACCTATATTAAAGAAAATGGTTATTACAATTTTGTAGTTAAAACATGTTAATATGGTTATTGCAATAATTTTTTTCGAGTTACCTCTCAGATGGATACATCCATCGACATTGAACTGGACAAGCTAGTTTTACCTCATGTACTAAATGCACAGGTAGATGATCCATACAGTCAAAGAAGCTTGGAGGAAAAATCCCTTCTAACTTGCACAAAATTACTGGAAATTTCCTTTCTTGTTTTTCCATTTCACCTAACTTGATTTCAGATGATGTTAAACTTTTGAAAAACAAACTTAATTATGTTATTACTTCCCAAACGTTTATTTGGTAGCAACTCCTAAAATGTAATTGAAATTAGCCTTTACATAAACACATAACAATCATGACTTTTCATCCCGAATAATATGTACTTCCTCAGGTCCACACACCTAGCCAAGTTTCAAAAAAACTATCAAGAAACTTTAGACTTTTCAACCATTCACATAAAAGCTCCTTTTGTTTTTTGTCCAAAGTGTAACATGCTTTTGGATATTTACCAGTGTGAAGATCTTTATGTAACTCATTCCTTCTATAAAAAAGTTACAAATCAGCTCATGATTTTACGTTGTCTTTTATCCTCCCTTCAATGTTCATAATGGTATTGAACAAATTGTCAAAAAAATTCTCAATATGCATCACATCTAGATTATGACGTATCGAATTAGTTTTCCAATATGGAAAATCCCAAAAGATGCTTCATTTTCTCCAACAAAAAATTTGACTAATGCTTGTATTTAATTCATTGGCTTCAAATTATGTTACTTTTAGCAAACCTAATTCCTCAATCTCTTGCAAAATCTTGTCACCATCTTTCAGAGGAGGAGGAGGTGTTTTTACCATCCTCTTTTTAATGAACTTTTGTTTATTGCATCTAAATGAATGATCTAGAGGAAGAAATTTCTTGCGATTGTCAAACTAACATATTTTGCCCTGTTTGGAAGATAAAACACATCAAAATCATTGCCACAATAAGGACAGGCCAATTTTCCAGCTATGCTTCATCCAGATAACATGGTAAATGATGAAAAATTACTAACAGTCCACATCAAAGTCATTCTCAACACAAAATTCTGTTTCAGGGAGACATCATATGTATGAACACCATATTCCTAAAGATGCTACAATTCAGATATTAATGGTTGTAAGAAAGCATCAATTTTATGCTTTGGATTTGAAGGCCTTGGCACAATCACTGTCAAAAACATATATTCCTCTTTCATACGCATCCAAGGAGGCAAATTATAAGAAGTAATTATAATTGTTCATGATGAATATTACTGGCCGAATTGACCAAAAGGTTGGAATCCATCCATCGACAATCCTAACCTAACATTTTGACATTCAACTGCAAACTTAAGATGGGTGTCATTGAAATGTCTCCATGCCAGTGCAGATGGATGACTTATTACTCCATCTTCCTGTTCATGTTCAGTATGCCATCTCATATGAGATGCTGTAACATTAGAAGCATATAGTCTTTAAAGTCTTGGAGTTAGCGAGAAATAATACATCCACTTCTATGGTACTAATTTCTATTTCATAGAATGCTTTCTAGGCTTAAACCTAGATTGACCATAAAATTTGCACTCTTGTAATTCCACATCATCTCCCCGATACAACATACACCCCAATTTGCAATAATAAATGTTCTCAACAGGCAAACCAAGACCCCATTGTATGAACAGAAGGTAATGATTCATTATTCCACTGAAGAATTTTATCAAAACTACAGTCCAAAATATGCCCTTCAAACTTTATGTGTTGGACCCTGAAATGTTTTCAATTATTATGAATTTATTTGTTTAATTATTTATTTATGATTTGTCTGATTATTTTAGAATTTAGTCATTAATTTAGTGGCATGAATAAAGATTAGAATTAGAATGGAAATGTTAGAATTAAATTAGGATTAAGTGAGGTGTTAGATTTAATAGGCTAATTAGTTAGTAGACTTTATGTTAAAAGAAGGAAGGGTAAACTTGGAAGGGCAAAACAAAGGAGGGGCAAGTTTAGAAGAACAAGACAAAAGTTGTCTTAAATTAAGAACGAAGAGAAGAGAAGTCATGAGAAGGGAAGAAAAGAGAGAAAAAATGTGAAAGAAGAGAGGAGAAGAAGAAGAATCGTGGAAGCTATGGAAGAAGAAGAGAAAATCGTGAGAGAGAAAGAAAGAAGAAGGAAAAAGGAGAGGAAATCATCTTGTTAAGGTAAGTTCATCTTTTCTTCTTGCTTTATTAGAGAAAGAGTTAGAGAGAGAAAGGGGTTTTATGTAGAGAATGGAGGGTTTATGTTGGAAGAAGATGATTTAAGAGAACCCATTTGATTTTAGGGTTTCTAAACTAGGTTTTGGTCTTTCTAACCTAGATAGTTCATGGGAAGTTAAGGTTAAACCCAATTTTTGTATTTATTTCATTTTTGTGTGATTATTGAAGTTTATGAATTTTATTAGAATGTTGTTTTGAATGAAATCTTGGTTGTCCTAAGAAACCAAGAGAATCTTACCCAAGAGCAAGAGGAAAGAACCTTAAGTTGGATTTGCAAGCAAAATTAGGTGGGTAATGTATTTATAGTTATTGTGTGATTGGAAAAATTCTTGCCTATATGTGTGTATGTTTAGATCACTTGAATTTGAAATGTTGTGAATGTTTGAAAATGCATGATGAATTATGACGATGTTATACCTTGAAAAGGTGATGACAATTTTTGTATTTAATGACAAGAAGAAAAAGCATGAAAGTATGAGCATATGACAAAACAAATATGTGCTTTTTGTTTGGGTAAGAGTATAACCATTATGTTCATCACGTGCACGTTGACAAGAGCCTTCTCCTGGCTACCTGTTTATGGAATATGAGCTCCGAAAATGGACTCATTATGTTCATGGTGTAAACTTCGGTTTCTCCATTATGTTTCCATGGAACCCTTGAGTCATTTGTTTGTGCATTGCATCTTTAAATTGTCAAGTATGATGCATTTGAGCGTTATGTTTAATGGATAAAGTCTATGTTATGTTTTATGAGTTTTGAGCTAAATTGATTAATGCTTGAATTACTAGAATAGATTGAGAATGCTTGAATTGCTGGATATATATATATATATATATATATATACATATGCTAGAATTGTGTTAATTGCCAATGGCTATAAATATATTAGCCACTAAGATGTATAGCTCACCCCACTATTCCCTCCTCAAGCATAGAACGAGATGGTTAGCAATCTTTGCAAGGCATCGGAAACTCCAAGATAGTTAGAGACTTTTGTACTAAGTTAGTGAACATTTTGGATAGCTTTATAGGCATATCAACGTTCAACATCTTTTTGTATTTTGTTTTAAGTTAGTGATGTGTATGTTGATTTGTAATGGAAGCTTGTATAAATTCTGTTTGGATTTATTAATGAAATATGATTGTGTTTGGCTTGTGATTCTCAAAATTGGTATAATGCATTTCATTCCTTTCATAGGTATAGAAATTGTGTTCTAACTTCAAGGGAAAAATTGTATTAATATAGATTGAATTTGGCAAAGATGTCTCTTAAAAGTTGTAGATTATCCTCTTAGCTTTCCAGTGGTATGAAGTATGAAATTTTTAAACATCATAGTTAAGAGATATGATCATTATAAGTTGTGATGTTGCATAGGATATATATAAAGAATAGCTATAGTAATGATGAGAATTTGTTGTATGTGTGATGAGTCATTTGAGTTGAGATTTGGAAGTTTAATGCAACAGAATTGGTAATTGAATGTTTAAGGAGTGATATTGCATTAGAAGAACTGAATTTGGGAAGATTATGACTGAAAGTGATGTTAGAATGGATGTAGGAATCATTAGAGATGCTTTGGAGGGAGTTTTGTATCACATATGTCTGTTAAATAGACTTAGGTCCGTTAAACAGACCTTCTTGGGTGTTAAAAATGCCCCCAGCCCAGTCCATGTCTATTAAATAGACATTAGGTCCATTAAACAGACCTTTACACGTCTAGAAAATGTTCCAGACCCCTATGAATGTTTGTTAGGTACAGGTGTATGTCCATTTAACGGACATACGTTGTACACTTTTTCAAATTTGTAGTTTTGACCCTCTAGAGGGCAAAAGCTCTCTTTGAGGCCTTCACAAAAGTTGTAGAGATCGAAGTGTTTTTTAAAACCATCCTAAAATAACCTTAATCCTACATATATAGTGAAATTTATGCTTATTATCCCAAGATAGGTACAATATCATTGAGGAGATAATCATGTTTGATTCTTTTAGCTATAACTTTATCATCCGACCTCCAAATGAAGTGATTCTTGAACAAATAAATTACTAACACATTTTTATATTACTATTAAAAAATTGGTTTCTTTGGTGTTGATTCAAAAAATATTGATGGAGAGAAGGTGAGGGAATCGATTGGAAGGGCATGAATTGGTTGTTTTACTGCACATACTTCGGTATTTTAATCATATCTTGATCTGTAGAGCTCCGAATGAGATGATTATTGTTTCAAAATAAACTAAACATGGAGATACAAATATGCTAAAGAATTCAAGTAGTGATTCGGGCATCTGACTGGTGTGGGCTTGCCCCTTTTGGTTTGAGATTTTATGAGAATGATGACTAAGGAGATTTCATTAAAATAATCCTACAGGGAAATATGCTCACATCTTATGAAATTCCGAATTGTTGGACCCTAGAAATGAGGCCCAACATTATGTTCAATATTCGAGAAATTGAAGACAATTGGGTCATTGTCTCATAATTTGGCTATAATTCTTGCTCAGCTGAATGTAGTAAGTAAAAAAAAAATGTTTACATGTGGGTTAGGTTCTTCTTCAAGATTTTCCATATTTTTCTCAAAGGTATTACTGGCTACATCATAACCCATTTGCATGTACAAATTTTCAATTCCATCAATTGGATTTGTTCTAAATCCAATCCCCCTTTAAACTCATTTAAGTTGACAAACAATTGTGCTCGATTACCCCTTGAGGTGCTACAAATCAACAGTTCCCCATGTCGTGTCCACTCAAAATACTTGGGGACAAACCCTTTTCTCAGCAAATGCCCATTAACTTCATCAATAGGAAGGAAACATTTATGTTTGCACTTTTTACATAGACATATGATCTTTGGCCCATCCATATATGCAGGTTGAGAACATGCATAATGAATAAAAGCTTCAACTCCCTCATCAAATTCAAGATTAATGTAACCATCAGGTGGTAATCGTCTATACATCTATGATCTATCAACATAACTCATTTTTACAAAACTGTTAACTTAAAACAGTGATTCCATAGTTAGTATCATTCATGTTCGCCAAATATTACAAAACATCTGAGATAAGACTTATGAATCAAGACAACAAATTCTCGTTGTGACTCCTAGGCTCCTCGCATTTTTCACCGATAAGCCTCACAAGAGCTCCATCATGAGTTATGGGTTAAGGTTTATGGGTTGAGATCTTAAATATTTCACATAAAAAGTAAAGAGAAGTTAATCATTTCAAAGAGCATCAATGAAATAACTTAGATGTCATATCATTATATTGGAACTATAATATAAGTCAAACTCATCCTATATTAATTCAATGATAAACCAAAGTTCATAATACAAACAAGTTTCACATCGTGTAGGCTATTTCAATTAAAAATGCAGGAAGTTCAGATGGGAAGGTCAAACTGCAAACAAATATCCAAATTAAACTAAGTTCACAAAAATGTAGTAAAAAATAAAATCACTTATCTCTACCGACACGCAAAAGGATCTTCCTAAAGTACATGAAGGAAGATGATGATGACCGACCTAGAATAAGAAATATAGAAACTAATACAAATGTGCCATGTGTGAAAAATCATTGTTGACATTGTCAAAAATATAAGGATATGAATGTCATTTGAATACCTTCTAAAGCTTCTCTTCAATCTCCTTTAAAATATAAATACTGCCAACAAATGAGTTCCTACAACTAAAAACAAAATTGTTCACAATTTACAAAGCAGGATATATTAAATCAATTGCCATGAAATATTATAATCAATCAAGGTCATGAGCTATATGAGGAGCTTATTGAAAATTCGGCATAATTTTCCCTATAAAATGGACATCTCCCTTTTGAAATAAGGGTCATTCTTGCAATTAAAATACACTTCTACATTCACCACTAACCATAGCTCAATTTTGGTCTCCTAACTATATGTCTATTCTCAATTGAGTCCACATTTACATCGCAAAATCTATAATAATCCAATTCACAATTCAAGTATACCAATTTTTAACCCATACACCCTCATTTATAGTCAATAAATCAAGATATTCTCAATTCTAATCAATAATAACTCAGTTTAACCAATTTTATTCATTTATATAAGAGCATAACCCTTTTTAAATTGTTAGGTACCTCAAGAATAAGATTATTTAGGTCTTAGTTGTTAGGATTTCTAGAAGCCAACTAGATTATTTAGGAAATTCCTAGGCACGAGAATTAGTGAGGAAGTCCAAGATTTAGGAGTCAAGATAGTTAAAATATGATTAACTTGTGCTTTCAGAAAACAATGGTGTATTGGTAGGCAATTAGTCAAGAAGTGGCTTTGATTAAGAGACAGTTAAATGCTAAGTGGTTATAGGGGGACTATTAGGGATGGTTAAATCTAAAAAGGTTATATAATACATAAGCATCATAAAATAGGAGGACGTATACATAATCAAATGCACTACCTAGACAAAAAAAAGTCATTATTTTGTCTTTCTTGGCACTTTATAGTCATCTTTTACTTAAATAAAATATTGTATGGCTGCATACATGTCAAATTTAAATTTCATCCAAAAATCATCATAATTTCTTTTGTTTTGTGCTTATGAAAAGTGAAAAGTTTAGTAATAAGCTTACAATTTCTGTCAGCATAGCAATGAACACATATGCTATTATATAATGAATAGTTGTACTCTAAACATTATTAACTTAATACATCATTTTTAGCTTTTATTGGGTCAGTTAACATCTTATATAGCACTTTGCTATTACAAGGGACTCTCAACCAAAGGTCCCTTAGCGTGCATATGTATTTGTATATGAGTATGTTGTTAAATATGTAAATTGTTATTTACTTGCCATTTATAGTGTTATAATGACTTAATATGAAAGCTTGAAGTTATATTATGATGGATACCTTAAGAAAGATCCTAAGTTGAGTTATGAGGTTAGGTAGTCAAGTTATTTTGATAAAGTTGATCTTGATTTTGTTAGTTATATCCTAATTTGTTAGATAAGGAAGGAACTTAGATACATACAAGTTAACAAGGCATATTTTAGAGTTCCTATTAGATTCAATAAATCTTTAAGGCTCATTAAATTTAAAGAAAGTAGCATTAGGTTAATTAATATTTTAAAATCCTTGGGATAATTAAGATGTATCTTACACATAAGATTATCGTTTCAATTATGGTTCTAGAAGTTTCGACTATAATAGGTAACGTTGAGGATTTGGGTTTAGATAAGGATGTTGTGCATAATGATAAAGTTAATGTGCGAAATTGAGGAGGGTTAATAAAATTTTGAGATCCTAGGAGGTGTCTCCCAATCTTTCATATCTTGATCTATCATCAAGTTTGGAGAGTCTCCAATAAAGTAAAGGACATACACGAGAGGAATAGCCATGAAAAATCTTAAATGCATGATAGGTGGTATTGTACCACAATTTTGCTAAATGAATCCACTTAGATCGTCTCTTTGGTATGTATCCACATTAACATCATAAATAAGTTTTTAAAAGCATTACTAATTGCTTCTGTTTATTTACAGTCGATAAATATTTTTACTATCTTTGAATTTATATATGAATATTTAATGACTATAAAATGAGAGGATTTGATTCTAAATTTATTCTTCAACAAAATTAATACTGAACTCTATCCACCATCCCTCTTGTATAGATATAGTTGTAACATGACATTCTCATACTTATTCCTATAACATATTAAGCATATCTTCATATAACTTTGAACATCTCTGTTTAAGCTTACTAATTAGTTTTACCTCCTCTTAATAGTATTTGTGATTCTTGAGTGACCTCTTTAAGGTCCATCATGTCTCATAGACATCAACTTCTCTCTTAATTTGTTGCCAAAGCCCACCACTTGTTAGTTCCTCAACTACTTTCTCAATTGTATCATTTGGCTCTTCAAAATAACTATAAGGTATGGTATTAATAGATTTTACTCCTTCCTTCAGCCTAATTATGCTTTCATGAACTCCACCATAAGGCAATTGGCTAGGTTCTTTAAAACCTTCTCTGAACTTAGTCAATAACTGATTTAATTTGTTGAATGTATTTGGTTGTTCCTCAAATTTAATTTGTTGCATATGATACTCCATTAGGTATGTAAGTTGTAGATCACCATTCATTGAACCTTTGACAATCTTATTAAAGTTTTCATTAAAGATCATATTGGCCTTTTTGCTAGTATTTTCTATTAAAGTCACCAAGCGATTCTCCCATTTAAACTTCATTGTGCGAGTTTTAGAATCACAGAGCATATTGTTTAATATACCTCAAGCACCATATCATACCCTCCCAAGGTGATGATTAGTGCATCAAATATGAATTGTATATGTTATATGCTCCATATGAACCCTTAGAATTAAGAATTGTATGTCTCATATGCTCTACGTGAACTCCTTGTAACATTGGTGACAACTTAGTTTTAAGTCTTCCCCTTACTGTGATTTGAAAGGAAGGCACCTCTTCAATTTCTCTACTACCTCTCTTTACAAATGATTCATCTAAGAACTTATATGTAGTCCCATTATCAATCAATATTTGTATAGGTCTCCCCTGATGTTACCTTACCACTCTCATTTATTTATACTATTCATTAAATATGCAATTGAGTGTGTTTTTAACACTACTACCACTCTTAGGCTTGCTCTTTCAAGTGTATGACAACTACTCTCACTTTAAAGTTATTTGGTCTATGATCTAATGTAAAGAATTGTTCACACTTATAAAATCAATCTTTAATACTAATTCCTTTTAACTATAAGAAATTTGATTTTGCCACATTTCATTCAAACAAACGTACCTCTTGGCTTTCAATGAAGTTTTTGTAGCAACACTTGCATTCTCCTTTCCAGATAATATCAAATTTTTGCATAAATTGGTTCTTTTCTTGTTAATTTCGGTAATTTTTTATTTCGTATTTTCACATTTTTCTTAATCCTACCAGCAAGAGACATACTAGTTTTTGACAACTTACCTAGATGAACAAATAATTCAAGATGACAGACGATGAACTAATTGTGAAACTCTTGCTAGTGAACTAATTGTGAAATTGATTCAATCCAATTAAGCCATTAGAAGAAATAAAGAACCTTAAACTAAAAGGCTAAAGAACCTTAATAATTGAACTCATAATAATTGAATTTGCATAATTTAACTCATCCTTGTTGAATCTCTTATGTTTAAGTTTATTTGGATAAAAGTTTAAGTAAACAAATGTGTTAACCCAATTCCAAAAAATGAACAACAAAAAGGTTTAAGTAAACAATTCAAGTGCTAACTATTTATAAACTCTTATAATAGTTACAAAGGCATAATGCTCCAACTCTCTCTGTATTGAAAATCTTTTTGTGCAATGAGTTAAAGGTATTTGAAGACTTGATGAACAAAAATACAAATTATTAGCAGGTAATTAATGTCTTAAATCACTAAATTCACTAGTAAATAAAAGAAACATGTTAAAAGTGAAGCTAATACACCTCACCCACTAATATTGCAAAGTTTAAAAACACATTTTAAATCAACAATTCCCTAAAACATAAGGAAGATGAAAGTAAATTTAGTTGGATATGGGATTTGATCATCTTGTCTTGACTTATATCTATAGATAAAGAATTTGTCTATATAACAAA
>JANSVA010096600.1:0-10772 GCA_025504915.1 Erythroxylum reticulatum
CCTTTTCAATCGGGTAATTCCTCCACCTTTCAAATGCTTGTTACAAAACAAGCAAATGGTATGATTCTTTTGACCGAGAACCGTACCAGCGTGAGCCCAAACTAGATCACTGTATCTTCCTGAAGTAGGTTGATCGGGAGTATTTGAACTTCTTTCCATTTATCTGTACACAAAAATAAATAACACATAATTTCATCACACAATGATAATATACATATCTATCTTATATAATATAACTCATTCTGTATAAGTCAAAAGTCAACAATTCAAAACATTCAACATATATAATAAGTAACACAAAACATACTCTAACAATTTGTAATTTCAACAATTACAAAACAATCATAATGTCATTTCTATTTCTTTCCATTTCTAACAATTTCCAATTCTAACAATCACAAAATATTCATTATTGTATTTCCATTCCTAACAATTTCCAATTCCAACAATCACCAAACATTCATTATTGTATTTCCATTCCTAGCAATTTTTAACAATTTCCAATTCCAACAATCACAAAACATTCATTATTGTATTTCCATTCCTAACAATTTCTAACAATTTCCAATTCCAAAAATCATAAAACATTCACTATTATATTTCCATTCCTATCAATTTCCAACAATTTCCAATTCCAACAATCACAAAACATTCATTATTTTTTCCATTCCTAACAATTTTTAACAATTTCCAATTACAACAATCACAAAACATTCATTATTATATTTCCATTCCTAACAATTTCCAATAATTTCCAATTCCAACAATCACAAAACATTCATTATTGTTTTTCCATTCCTAATAATTTCCAACAATTTCCAATTCCAACAATCACAAAACATTCATAATTCCATTTCCATTCCAACAATAACCAACAATTTCCAATCCCAACAATCACAAAACATTCATAATTTCATTACCAATTCTAACAATTTTCAACAATCACAAAACAATTATGATTCCATTACCAATTCCAACAATCACAAAACAATCATGATTCCATTACCAATTTCAACAATTTCCAACAATCACAAAACAATCATGGTTCCATTACCAATTCCGACAAATTTCAATCTCAACAATCACAAAACATTCATAATTTTATTACCAATTCCAACAATTTCCAATTCCAATAATCACAAAACAATCATAATTCCATTTCTATTTCAACAATAACTAACAATTTCCAATCCCAACAATTACAAAATAATCATAATTCCATTACCAATTCTAACAATTTCCAATTCCAACAATCACTAAATAATCATAATTCCATTTTTATCCCAACAATAACTAACAATTTTCAATCCCAAAAATCATAATTCCATTACCAATTCCAACAATTTCCAATTCCAATAATCACAAAACAATTATAATTCTATTACCAATTCCGAAAATTGCCAACAATCATGATTCCATTACCAATTCCAACAATTTTCAACAATCACAAAACAATTATTATTTCATTACCAATTCTAACAATTTTCAATTACAACAATCACAAAACATTTATAATTCCATTTCCATTTCAACAATTTCCAATTCGAACAATGACAAAACATTCATAATTCCATTTTCATTTCTAACATTTCCAAACAATTTTCATTTTCAATTCCAACAATTATCAACAATTTCCTATTCCATTTTCAACACAATATTTAGGCGTGTATAATTTTTCTTTTACAATATATCAAATATGAAAAGACAACCTAAATGCGTAATTTATCATTATAATTAATGATTAAAAAAAGGAAAAAGTGTTTAAATAGTTTCCTTAAGTATGTTGTAAACTATGTATGTAATTGTAAATAAAATTGGATGTAAATGATTATTTTAATAAAATCAAAAATAAACAAGAAATTAATACTTTAATTTTGTGATTTGATTTTATATATTTTTATATAATAAAAAGTTCGAACATATATTTCTAAACTTTTATTAAAATTGTAAATTTTAGTTAATATGCATTATATTTTATTAATTATAACAATTGATTTTATATATTTTAGTTTTGCATATATCAATTGCTTATAACTTCTAAAGTTATAAGTTCTAACAAGATAATTATTTATAATTATAATATAAAATTAAGGAATTTCAAATTTTCAATTGATAACAATGGTCCAAAATCTAAATCCAATACCAAACAGAAGTTACAAAACAACATACTTTTATTTCCAATTTTTAGTTTTTCACAGTCAACAACTATACTATACTAGTATACCCATTTCCAAATTCCAAATCACAAATACATAATTGTAACTTCAAGTCTTCAACAATAAACTGTCAGCAGAATTAACTTCAAGTCTTCAAAAATCACAAGACAAAACCCCTTCAAGCAACTTCAACTTCAACTAGGCTTCAATATAATCAATCAACAGATTCAACACCGTCAATTCAACATAGCAGCATACCCAATTTTAACTTCAATTTTCAACTCAACACCAGAAATACAACCAATTCATATATACAAATAACCCCAATACCATCGACATTCAATAAGAAATCTATCATCCAACTTTCAGATATCCATCATCCAACACAACAAAAAATTAAATCAAGTAGGAAATTTTCAAAAAATGACAGAAAAACACACACCCAAAAACAAGGTACGGTGGTGCGACTACGATGTGTAGTGGTTCAGTGAGGCGACGGTGTAGCGTGTGGTGGACCTCAGCTACGACGGTGATGACTGTAGCGGGCAATGGCATCTTCGGGCAGCGTGGAGGAAGGTAAAAGATGAACTGATGAAGACGGCGAGGCGAGACTACGACAGAGGAGGAGAGGAGGAGCAGAGGGAGGATGAGGCTGAGGTAGCATAGATGGTGAGAGTCAAAGAGAGAGAGAGAAGAGAGGTGAGACTTGAGAGGATCGCAGTCGGGGGGTATCGGTTTTAGGGTTAGAAATTTTTAAATTTGCAAATTGATCCCCATTTTTTCCTTTTTACGGAATCGTTCGGAATTATCTAGTATTGTTGATATTGGCCGGTATAGACCGAAAACAACCAGTATCAACCGAAATTTTTTTCCGGTACCCACAGCACCCGTACCAATACTGTTTTTCGGCTGGTACAGTACCGTCTGATACGGTACGAAATTCACATCATTGATAAAAACCATGTGTAGGCTAAATTGTATTTCCACGTAATATTCCATTAATCTTCTAACGAGATATAAACTTATGTCATAACTTCATGGTGTGACTAAGTATTTGATGCCTCATAACTATAATTGTTACAGCTTTGGAAGTTCCCTTTGTTCATGTAGAGGAATTAACATACTAAGTCTCCACTTATTTAACACTTTGGCAAACTTAAGGTTCACATTAAAAAGCTTAGCTAGCCAAGGAAGACCCTTTTCTCCTATGCTCTTCCACACCTTTACTAGCTATTGCCTTCCACTTTTCATTTCCCAGAAAACTCTTTTAATTTCTTTCCTTGTAATTCATTAGCAACAAGTAAAATTACGATACCTATTAGACTTGCTAAGATCCCCTAAAGAGATTTGTCCCTAACACCTTTATTAAAAAGGCTATAGAAGTACCCCTTTCATCTTTTATACAACAAACTTGGTCTAAGTCTCTCATTTTCTGTTCCTTAGCTCTTGTCAACTTAAAAATATCTTTTCTCTATTTTTAGTTTCTAATCCTTGATATAATTTCTCGTAAGCTTTGCTTTCAACTTCTAAGATTATCTTCTTTACCTTTTTCTTTACCAGTTTGTAACTTTCTCTATTAACTACTCTCTCTACCTTTGTGATGCTCTCTAATAGAGCTTTATAGGCACCCTTTTTATCTTAACATTTTTATGTACATATTCATTCTACAACCAAGATTCCACCTTACTACTTATAGGCTCTTTAGAAACACTCAAGATCTCTTTAGTTGTATTCCTTAAACTCATCGCTACTCTCTCACACATCTTGTTAGCATCTCTTTGCAATATCTATTTTACTATATCTATTCCAATATCTATTATGTCTCACATCTTGTTAGCATCTCTTTTCAATATCTATTCTTCTCCATATATTACTATATCCCTAAATTATTCCACCATATCCCCTTTCAGATTTCACCATCTAACTTTAGTACAGCTCCTAGGAGTTTTCTTCTTCTTTTAACTTTTAATTATAAGATCTAAAACCAACAATTTATACTGAGTTAACAAGCAAGCATTAGATATCACCTTAAAATCCCTATAACTAGGTCAATTGCTTCACCTTATAAGGAAATAGTCAATTTAAGTTTTTGTGGTTCTACTCTTAAAAGTCATTAGCTGCTCCTCGTTTTTCTTAAAAAAAGAGTTGGTTATCACCAACTTAAATGCTATCACGAAATTCAATAATTCTTGACAAAAGAGTTAGTTATCAACAACTCAAATGTTATCGTGAGATTTAAAAAAGTAATCCCACTATCATTCCTATCACCATACTCTAAACCCTTATGAGTCCATAGATATCCATCCGTGGTTGTCCCTCTATGACCATTAAAGTCTCCTCCTATAACAATTCTTTTATAAGGGGGTTTACTAAATAATCTCATCTAGCTCTTCCTATAATTAGCATTTAAGTTGTTCATCTAACCCTACTTGAGGTGCAAAAGTGCACATGACATTGAAAACAACACCTTTCACTATAATTTTTAAGGATATAAGCCTATGATTAGACCTCTTTCCCCACACAACATATTGTATAAGTTCTTGATAATCAAGATACATATCTCATTTTATCATCTCGAACACCTTGAATGCCAAAGTTTAAACTCATTAATCTCTTTTGCTTTAGCCCCATCCATTTTGTCTCCTAGAAACCTGCTATATAAATCTTATATTTGTCTAAAATACTCACTAATTTCAAAGACTTTCCTGTAAGGGTCTTGTTGTTCTAAGAACCTATCTGTAATATACCAACATCTTCTTTTCTCCTAGACTAACACTTGTTCTATCATTAAAAGTCAAAGCCACCACTCTTACCCTAATGTCCATCACAAGCTAAAGAAGACAAGCCCAACAAGTTCCTAAACGATGTTATAATTACTCAAGAAAAGGAACAAAGATCAATATTAAATCACAAAATAGGAACTACAATAAACATGTTTGCAAATCCAAAATAGATGGTCCAAAATTTGAACCAGTATTAATAACTAGGTTTTTGCATAGTGCTAAAACGTAGTACTGGATAGTTAAAAAGAATAAACAAAATATTGAAACCTCTAAACAAAAAAGCACTTCAAACTTTTAATGAATCGATGAAGACTAAAAGTTAAAATCCCAAAACCAAAAAAGTATAAATCAATCATAAGCAAACACAATCTGAAACCAATCATAAGTACTTCCAATAGAGAAGAAAAATTTATAAGATACCAATTAACTAGAGAAGGAAAACAATCAAATTGATCTGATTTGTTTAAGATGGCACAGTTAATTTGCTTGGATCAAACACATCAATAACTAACTATTTGTGTAACTTTGATAGGATTAAGACACAATGCCTAGTAGTTTAGGATATAATTGTATCTAAATTCCTCTAACTATTGGCTATATTATCTTTAAGTATATACAAAGCGAGCAAGAGACATTTAGCCTTTATTAGCCTAATATTACTTGCATTTTTTCATTATACACATTAATGAAAGTTCCTATTTTATTATTTGTTATCTCTGTTAGGAAATATTTATATTAGATGTTAGGAAATATCTATATTAGGGATAGTATGATCTTCCTCTTTATTGTGTGATTTCCTCTTTATTCCTAAGATCTTTTCCTTATGTAATTACCTCTATATAAAGGATACAAAGGTATTGAGTTATTATCAAGCCCTCAGTGAAATATTCTCTGTTATTTACATGGTATCATAGCCTGCTTTTCAAACCTAAAATCCTTCTTTATCATAAAACCCTAACACCTTCTAATCCATTCAAAACACTTACCTCCACTTACCAAAAACCAAAATCAAAGCCACAGAAGCAATTAGGAGGTACTGACAACCACTAGATTACTGACAGTTTCTTCAAAAAACCACCCATACATCGGGCTATAGGCCTCATGTGCTATCGTCTGGTGAGCACTGACGATGGCAGTTTGATGGGTCAGCTTGCCTCTTTATCATGAATGGAGCTTTAGTCTTGCTTTATGTCAAAACTAACTAGAACATGGGTATTTTGACAACAGTAACATCATTTATACATTTCGAAACATCGTCAGCAGTGTTATTAGTGTTTGTTTAGCTAGGAAATTCATCTAACATACCTAGGAGATGTCAGATTTCAATAGCAAATCACTAACAGGGGCTCCAACAATGGGTTCCTCAACTTTGCGAATCACCAAGCAATGTTCGAAAGGTAATAACTATCCTTTTTAGTCTAAGAATGTATAGTTGTTCTTTAGAGGTCAAAGAAAGTTGTTCCATCTTACATTTGATCCCCCAACTAATCAGAAAATACTTGAAAATTGACAAGGTGATGATGCCCAATTACTACAGATTCTTTTTGATTCAATGGAACTTGAAATTTCCATCCTATTCTCTCATATTAGCATTTATAAACAAGCTTGGGACTATGCTAAGCTTCTTTAATCTAGTAATATGCTTCGCATGTATGCATGTATGATATTTCTGTTGAGTTGTTTCAGTTCAAACAGGAAGGAAGTTTGATTGAAGACTTTGGGAAAGTGAAACATGGATTTGAGTAGTCGAATTCTTTATTACCGATCACATTTGAAATTAAGGAGATGCAAATTCAAAGAGAGCAATTAGTGATTATGACATTTTTGGCCAGATTGAAACCTGAATTTGAGCCTGTGTGAGCACAAATCTTAAGATGAGTAAAATTTTCATCTTTAGTTGAAGTATATTCCAGAATCTCTTGCTCTATGACTGCGGCAAATCCACTAGAGAATAAATCTAATAAGTCAGCAGTTACAGTATAATATGATTCATAAGTTAGAGGAAGCCACGGGGGAAATCAAGGAGGATGTGGTGGTCGAGGAGGACGTGGTAGAGGCTTACGACTCTATTGCACACACTGTGATAGAGGCAAACATGATGAAAAGTCTTGTTGGGATAAATATCCCCATCTGCGAGCTGCTTATATTACATCTCTTGAAGAACATTCTGCAGCTAAAGCTTTACAACCATCTGTTACTTCATCTCAGGATAAGTATACTAATTTTTTTGCAGTATCGGCTAGCTTAGCAAACATCGTCTTCATTTATGGCATCTGTAGCTCATCAAGGTTAGCTAACCACTTGCTATTCAACTATACCTAGAAAACAATCATAGGTAATAGATGTTGGTTCCACTGATCTTATTTTAGATAAAATATCTAACTTTAACCATATTGTTCCTTTACTTGCGTCTCATAATGATAAACTTACTATTGCTGATGGATCTACTGCCACTATTAAAGGTGTCGGACCCTCTCATCCTTATTCTTCTCTCATATTACCCTCTACATTATTTGTACCAAACTTTCCTTTCGATCTTATATCTGTGAGCAAATTGACTAAACAACTAAATTGTTCTGTATGTTTCTACCCTGATAATGTCATTATCCAGGATTTGAAGACCAAGATGATGATTGAAGAAGGGCGTGCATCGAATGGAATGTACTATTTTGACAAGTTGTAATCATCCATCGCATGCCCAGTGTCAGTCTCTCCTATTGATATCCATAGTCAATTGGGTCATCCATCATTGGAAAATCTTAAGAAAGTGGTGCCAGGGTTAGATTCTGTTTACAGTTTAAATTATGAGTCGTGTCAGTTAAGAAAATATCATCGTACTTCTTTTTTTCCTTTAGTCAATAAAAGAGTTGAAAAACCCTTTATGTTAATCCATACAGATATTTGGGGTCCAAGTCGTGTCAAGTCCAAGTTGGGATTTGAGTACTTTTGTAATTTTAGTTGATGATTTCTCTCGAATAACTTGGTTATATCCAATACAAGATTGTTTAGAACTATTCTCTATATTTTGTTCTTTCTATACTGAAATTCAAAATCAATTTAATACTCGAATCAATATTCTTTGTAGTGATAATGCTAAAGAATATTTCTTTAGCTCATTTGCCAGTTACTTGAAACAACAAGGTATTTAACATCAGTCTTCCTACCCATACACTCCTCAATAAAATGGGATAGCTGAGAAAAAAATCCAACATATTGTTGAACCACTTGTACCATGTTAATCCATATAAATGTACCCAAAAGTTTTTGGGGAGAAGTTATACTCACTGCATATTTTCTTATCAATCGAATGTCATCTGCTGTGTTAACGGGTACAACTCTAATCTCAGTTCTCTTTCCCTATCAAGATCCTTTTTCCATTAACCCTCGAGTATTTGGATGTGTTTATTTTGCTCATCAACTTCAGCCTAACACAGATCAATTAGATCCAAAAGCTATAGAGCACATTTTTCTCAGGTACTTTTGTTTTTAAAAATGGAAAAAATGTTTCAGCCCCTCGTTGAATCATTTCTTTGTGTCTGTTGATGTTACATTCTTTGAAGACACTCCGCACTTTTTTTATGGCTGGTCTCTCTCTATTGACACTGATGAGTGTCTATCAATTCCTTTTGTTCCTTCCCAAACAACTCCCAATTATGTTGCTCCTGACACTAGTCCTACTCCTTTGGAACATCTATCTCATACTAATTTGCAGGATTATACTTAACACATCATCTTGAAGTACAACCAAATGATTCATGGTCTTCTTCGTCTTCAACTCCATCACACGATGATCTTACTTAGCCCATTGATCTTCATAAAGAAAGAAGGTCTTGTACATTTCACTTTATAAAGAAAGAAGGTCTTGTACATCTCATTTTATTTTAAACTTTGTTTCTTATGATTCATTATCCCCTCATATGCTGCTTTTGTATCCACTTTGTCTTCTATACCTGTACCAAAATCTGTTTTAGAAGCTTTGGATCATTCTGGATGCAAATATGTCATGGAAGAGGAGATGTTGGCTTTGCAAACTAATAATACATGGGACTTAGTTCCTCTTTCATATGGTCAAACAATTGTGGGTTGTCATTGGGTGTTCAATGTTAAGGTCAATTTTGATGGCACGATTAATTGTCTAAACACTCGTTTAGTAGCTAAGGGTTATACACAGGTCTATGGTATAGGTTATCATGATTATGAGTACCATTTCCTATTGGTCGTAATTCTGATGGCACGATTAATCGTCTAAAAGCTTGTTTAGTAGCTAAGGGTTATACACAGGTGTATGGTATAGATTATCATGGTTATGAGTATCGTTTTGTACCAGCTAGTATCGGTCAAAAAATGGAACGATATCAATTAAAATGGTACCGGCTGTGGGTGTTAGAGTTTTCGCTTGGTACCACCTGGTATTCAAAATACAGGTCGTATATCGGAAGGTATCGTAAGGTTTGAAGACTTCAGGGACTAATTAGCAAAATTCCTAAAATTTTAACCTAACCCACCCCCCGACCCATATGCTCTTCTCTCTTCTTTTTCATCTCTCCTCTTGACACTCTCTAATCTCCATACTCTCTCTCTTATTCTTCTCTCCAGTGGCTGCTTCTCCCTCTTCGGCCAACAACAATATCGCACGCCCTCCTTAATTCCTCCACAACATTACCGCACGCACTCCTCTATATATTGCTCGTCACCACTCACCACATCGAACCATTTTCAGGCTTCATCGCCTTAGTCGTGCCCTTCTCCACGCCACTCCACTCTACACCACCATCCATCGTCCACTACTGCCTGCCACCACTGCTTTTGGAGTTGTCACTTGCAAGATTTGGAAAAAATCCATATTCAAACCCAACCCAACCCAAAAATTCAAACCAAATACATTGAGAATTTTTTGGGTATGTTTTTACTTTTTTTCTACTTAATTGCATTTTTGAATTGTGATTGTGAATGTGAATAGGTTGGATTGTTGGATTATTGGAAGTTGGAAGTTGGGATTAAATTATGTGGACTTGTGATTTGTGTTGGGTTGGAAACTTGGAATTGGATATTTTGATTGAAGTCGAATGAATGAGGCACATGTTTTTTAAAATCTTATTGGTTATGATTTGGTTCATTAACGATATGGCTATGCATGAATTGAGATTTGAATTTTAAGTATACCAATTGCATTTGTAAATTGTAAGTAATCACAAACTATTATCGTACAAAGAAACATGATTGTTAATTATGAATATGATTCTTCCCAATCCATATATTAGAAATTTATATAATTAAAATGAATATGCTTTAATAATTTATTCTTCCTTTTATGTTAATGAAACTTAACTAAAATTTCCTCCATCTTCTTTAATAAAGAATAAAGATAAAGAATTGATAATAATTTTCCTTAATTTCAAATATTAAATTTAAAGCATTGCCTAAAGAAGTGTTTGAAATTTGATATTCAATTTGTCATTTTCTTGGAGGACTATTGTAAATTACATAAAATAATGGTTGCATTCTTTCACTTCTAGAAAAGGATATCTTACAGTTTATATGCTATCTTTTAGTAAACTAAACTCCTTTTTACTTGTATATATTATACAAGAACTTCTTTATTAATTTCCAAAATCAAATCCAAATAAATTCAATACCTTGGAATATAGTCAAGCTCCATCTTTATTTTTTCGATTGTTGATACTAAACTTGAGCTTTTATAAGATGTCATTAAAGTGATTGAATCAATGCCATAAGCTTATGGATTAGGCAGAACTTAATGCTATCAATTGAAATCATGCATTTATCAATTCTTTCATTGTCATGAGAAATTGATATGTATTTCTTCATTGAA
>JANSVA010096619.1:0-10771 GCA_025504915.1 Erythroxylum reticulatum
AATTCTCCAAAAATTCAAAACTCACAATGACCCTCTCCAACACAATTTCTCATACACGTAAATCACATTTATTTACAGTCATATTTCTTAATATTTAAACCCGGAAATGTCATGAATGCATGTACAGTCATTTTTCATGTGCAAAATTCACTATTCACATGTATGTGTATGCATAACATATCAAGCGTTTCTAAACTCCCACTGACCACTCAAAATTACTATTCTACCCTTCCCACTAGTAATGGGATGTTACATGAATGTTGACATTCAATGCTCATTAACACAAATTATAAATACAACTACTCACCGTTATTAACACAAATCATCAATATAATCAATACAAATGCTCATCAATACCAATTATTCATGTTTTTATGTTGTATTTCTTATTTATAATTGTTTGATTTACTTTTTATATTAGGCTTGCACATTCCCATGGATATGGATAATTGGAATTGCATATATCTGAAGATATCAAACTGTAGATACCCAAAAGTATCAAACTTTAGACACCCGAAGGCATCAAACCATATAGACATTATAATCTAAACAGAAGACACCATTGGTGTCAAACTATTGCAACTACACTGGCACCCTATAGGCATGCCTATTTGTCCACCACTAAGAAAAAAATAGGCACTAAAACATTTTCCTTTAACCATTTTCCAATTTCATAATTCATATATTGACAAATCATATGATATTAATTTGAAATCATCAAATATATATTTGAATTCATACATACAAGTCATAACTAACAACCATTATAAAGGTATCAAATTCACACTTTTATAATCATACTATGAACATATAAGTAATAAATATGCATATAAATCTTCTATATACATGTAAATTTCCTTTAAGTATATATTATGATCAATCTTAAATTTCAATGTTTAATCATACAATTCACATATGGTGAGTCATATTTCATTTATTTCTAAGTGATTGTAAAGTTGCACAAACATCCAAAAGGGTCGGATATGATTTGGTAAAAATCATGAATGAAAACAAACTTAAAATAGTGCAATTTCCTTCTGGTCGTGTCCTATGGACATAATTCATACCTCCACTTGTTCCAAACTTTACAGATAGAAATAGTTTAAATTAGGTTAGAAATTATTTCTTTATGTATCTATTTTTTAAATCATAAAAATAAGGCCATTTGGACTTTTAAATCGTGAGATATACACCAAATATCACAAGCTTCTCCAAAACAGGGAAAATATGAGATCACCATTTTCAATCTCAAATTCCAATGTCATTAATCTAGAACTAGGTCAGGGTCTCTTCTAGTTATTTTTATTTATATATCTTAAGATTCATTTCCAATTAAAATAACCCAATTTAGGGGTATTTAGGCTTAGTATGGCCAAAGCAATGGGATTAGTTCAAACGAACATAAGACAAAATTCCGCTACACGTTACTCTCTTGTCATATCCAACCAATTCTGTGAAAAGTAACATAAAAATAACACCAAGAAACCATTTCATGTATAAATGAATCTTTGCATCTATTTAAACATACACAAAAAGAAATTAAACTAAATGTAGTCCCAAACTTTAAAATAAGGTAACTAGCTCTGTTAGTACTTTTCCTTCTCTTCTCCTTTAGATTTGTTTTATTCACCAAATAGAAACACCACAAATAAATATCTCAATCCCAATTCCAACCTGATAATTCTATATTTTCATGAGAAAATCAAGAAAAGATAAATATAAAGAGAAAAAGCAGTAACTTTTACCTTAATTTCCACTTAGGATTAGCTTGATTCCTTACGTGCAAAATGGTGTGATGAAGAAGATGAAATGGAGAGAAAATGAGAAGAGGAAAATTTGGCATTCAAAACCATAAATGACGTCCTTCTATCCTCTCTTACATGTCCATTTCATGACACACATGTTTTAATCCTAATGGACACACATGCTTTAATCCTATTGGTCAATTTGGCAAATAATTACTTCTCTCTTAAATTTTGTAGCACAATTCTCAAAAGTTGAGCATATTTCTCTTCATTCATCAAATATACCAATATTGTTAAAAAAGTGCTCTAAAGGCAATCACCTTTATCACTTATTGTACAAATCATTTTATGATTAATAAAGACATTTTTCATTATTTTGATATTCATACATTTATGGATTTGATATTGATCTTAAATTAATTTAATGAAGTCCTTGATACGAAACATAGGATGGAGGAAATCATGATGAGATCATGATAATGAGATTCCTATCATGTGTAATTATGTTAGTATCTAATCTTTTCCAAGTCAAAGGATTAATGAGGTGGAATATCATTAATCCGGATAGACTAACACGTGTTATACTCTTTGATTGGATCAAGCAGTAGATTTCGTAAGTTGTAGATATGAGTTATTTAGAGTTAACATGTGGATTCTTACTAAGGGTAGTAAGTATATTAGATTGACCTACTATAAGACAATCATATGGATATTCTATTCCAGTGTCAATGATAATCTCATCATAGAAATAGTGAAAATATCCTTTGACTCGATTATAGATCCTGTCCTTTGATTCCATTCATCGATGCCTTTTAGGGGTTACTCATAGGGTGGTGATTAGGTACAGCTTGAGGTATTCGGAGGCCGTGGGTATCACCTTTATCTATTAAGAGTGGTAAATCATTTATTCGCTACTTAATTACCTAGCCAGAGCAAATATGTGTCATAAAGACAGTCTTCACTGATACATAGAGTAATGAGATCCTCAGGATAAGATCTAATATCACTTAGACTAGATGTGACATAGTCAGGCTAGTGGGAGTTGACACTTTAATCATACTCTGAACCAAGTGGGGTATAAATGGTGAAAGGATGAATTGCTTAGCAACAATACGTATGGAAGGGTTCATAGTTGAATTAAGTGTTAATTTAAGTGGCCAACATAACCGAAAGCTTAATGGGTCACACATATAGGAGATCCGAAAGATGAGTAAAATGGTCTTGAATGGTGATTCAAGATATGAGAGAGTGTTTCGAGATTATATCACAACATGATCGTGGTAGAAAACATTGCATGGAATGGATTAGAAACAAGTGTTCTTGGCTGCCAATTTGGTCATTAATTTCCCAAAACTTTCATTAATGCATGCTATTCATGGTCATTAATGTCCCATAACTTCCATTAAGGCAAGTTATTCATAGAAATTAACTTCCCATTAATGATGGGGCTTATAGGAGGCCAAAGAGTACATAAAATAATTATCATTTTGGTGCATCTTATATAAGGCACAAGAAAAAGAAAGGTTCTTTCTTACACACACACTCTTCTCTCTCTAGTTATCACAAGAGTTCTTGTCTTTGCTAATGCAAAGAGAATTATAGCCATCCCTTAGTAAGGTTTCATCCTTCTATATTTGTGTGTATTTCATTAGAGATGGTCTACATTGATTTTTGGGGTTGAAGAGAACCCAATGCAAAGAATATTAAAGAACAAAGGAGATCATTAGAAAGGCATGTAAACATCTTACATTTCATTTTTTTGTTTTCTATATCTATATGCATAAGTAGATCTATTTTTGAGGTTCCATTTTATTTTCCACTGTATATATTTCATATATATTATGTATGAGATGCATGATCCGAACCTTACAATAGTATCAGAGCCATCTTGTATCTTGTTAGATGTAGAATACATGATATGTGAAAACTGTTTTCATGGTTGTGACAACTTGGGGTCCTATAATGTTTTGTTTGAAATTAATTATAGAAAATTTGTTTTCTAAATTTTATTTCATCAACCTGTTCATAAGGTGTATTTTAATGATTCAGTGTGACTGAAAATATTTTTAATGTGATGAAAATATTTAATTTCGAATTTATAAAACATGCATGAAATCTGTCTTTCTGCTGGGCATGTGATGTCTATTGGATAAAATGATGAGGTTACACATGATTTTTGTGGAATTTGATTCTTGAAAAAATATTTGAAAGGAATTTGATTCTTGAAAAAATATTTGAACATACTTGGGATGTTTTTATGTCTCCGAAATTTTTTAAGAATTATTTAAAATATTTTAATTATTTTATCAAACAATTTTCATATCTAGATAGTTTTTTCGAAATTGTGGGATCTGTTTCGTTTTATGCTTTTGTATGTCTATATTTCGGTTCCAAATCCTTAAAAAATATTTTTATGTGATAAAAATGTGGTAATTTGATTTTTTATGGATTCCTAAATGATTTTGCTCGAATTTTGATTCAAAAAAAATTTAGAAGTCATATTTGTTGTTTTTGGTGTCTTATCGGTGTTTCGGTGATCATAATAATGTTTGGGTGATTTCTAAATTATTTGGATCATCATGAAATGACCTAGAGATGCTTGGAATGATGATTTGATATTCTGGAAATTTTTGGAAATTATAGAAATTAATTCTGAATTGATTTTCGTAGAGCAATAGATTTTCTAGTAAGACAAGAAAAATTGGCATATGTGACAAAATTGAAGTTGTTTAATTTTGGACATCAAATAATTATTTTAAGGTAAATTAATTATAAATTAATTTCTGGAATTATTAATTCATGTTAACTATATTAATATTAATTCCAAATGAAATAACATGCAATAGTAATTTTAGCCAAGTTAGTAAAAGGAAGATAATAAATTTAATTGTTGGATTAGGCTTAGATCAATGTGTTGGATTAGGCTTAGATCCAAATTTTGGATTGGGCCTTTCATGTTAGGATCCATAAGATGTCATAACCAAAATGATGTGTTTACATATATTCATTAGAGAATGCATGGCTAGGAGAATGTGTGGGCTTGCATGATGGATGGTTATGGGCTTATACCCAATTTGATTAGGTAGCCCTTATCCTGTCATGTTGTTATAGTAATTATATGTATATATATATCTATAAGTTATATGTGTAAGACCATTTAAGTTAGATGAGACCTTAGTCAAACTCCTCACTTAGAATATCAAAACTAATGCCTTCCTTTAATATGTTGAGAACTAGAGTCCTTTTAAAGTTAGGGTTATTGGGCAAACACGAGCCCACTTTATATGGATATGCTTGAACCATGGAAATAGGATTTTCGGATTAATAGGTAAGTTTTAACTAGAAGCATTGGTTTGTTGGGCAAACACAAGATCAACGTGGGCAGAGGTGAAGTTGGGTAGTGTACATTAGGTGTACATGTGTCAAAAGTTGATAGCTCAATCAATATGCACACATCATCAGTTGATAGTAGTAGATTCGTGAGTTGCATTTTGGAGATGTAATTGGTATGATCGATACCTATGGGTTAAACTAAGGTGGTTTGTTAGGAAAACCCAAGGTCATTCTTAGGGATATTAGATATCGACCCACTAAGAAAATTTCTCTATGAGTTCTCTGAGATTTATATTGATGGTTATGAATTTGTGAAAAATTGTTTAAGCCATAATGCATGTTATTAAAGTCTTTACAGACATGCATTTAAGTACATTCTAATTTTTCTCTCTTTAACAAAAGGTTGCTACTGCTTAAGTCAACACCATGAGTACTAGTGTAAATCTAAAACCATTGATGGAAGCTATCAAGTTGACTAGACCACACTTCCTTGAGTGGTTCAGGAACTTGAGAATAGTTCTTAAGTCCAAGGAGCTTAGTTATTTCATGGAAGAACCATTTCCTAATTCCCCTACTGCTAATGCATCTGATGATGATCAGAGGGCATATAGGAAGCTTCTTGATGATAGTGAGATGGCTAGTTATATTATGCTAGCCATTATATCACCAGAGCTGTAAAAGAACACAAGACTATGGATGCATATACCATAATATATCATCTTAGGGAGCTCTTTGATGAGCAAGCAAGGTCTGAAAGGTTCGAGACTTCTCGATTTCTCTTCCCCTCCAAGATGGTTGAGGGTACATCTCCATTACATTGCGCACTAAATATGAATGCCTACATCAAGTTGTTGGCCTCCTTGGGTTTTGTTTTGGATCATGAATTAAGTATTAACTTAATTCTCATGGGTTTAACTAATAGATACTCACAATTTTTGCTTAACTATCAAATGAATAATATATCCAGAACAGTTCCTGAGCTGGTCAACATGCTTACGAGGTTGTGATGTTGGTATACTCTTTTGTTCGAAGAAAAAGAGCCAAAAGAAGAAGAATTCTACAGGGCCTAAGGGAGGTGTAAAGAAAGCAAAGAAGATTGCCTTAAAGGGAACTTGCTTCCACTGTGGCAAGGATGGCCACTAAAAGAGAAACTGTGAGGCCTATCTAGAGTCCTTAAAGCAGAAGAAGGCATCTGATGACTTTTAGATCTAATATATACTAACGTATATGGCCCGATGTCTATAAATGCCAAAGTTAGTTTCGTATACTTTGTTACCTTTTTTATGATCATTCTCAATATGAGTATGTTTGTCTTAAGAGATACAAGTCTGAAGCCTTTAAGAGGTTCAAAGAATTCATAAATGAAGTTGAGAAATAACTTAGCAGAAGTATTAAATCACTTCAATCTAATCGAGGTGATGAATACTTAAGCCAAGAGTTTTTGGATTATCTCAGGGATAATGGAATATTATCCTAGTGAACTCCACCTTACATGCCATAATAAAACGATGTGGATGAGAGGAGAAATAGATCTTTGTTAGACATAGTGAGGTCTATTATAGGTTTAGCAGATTTACCAAAATCCTTTTAGGGGTATGCATTTGAAACTTCTGTTTAGGTATTAAACAGAGTCCCATCCAAGTCAGTTGATGTGGCTTTATATGAGATATGGACTAATAAACCCTATCTTTCTCATATAAAAGTTTAGGGTGTCCCGCTTGTGTGAAACGAATTCAGTTAGATAAGCATGAAGGTAAATCTGACAAGTGTTTATTTGTAGGATATCCTAAGAAAACTATAGGATATCAGTTCTACCATGTTTTGGAACAAAAGGTGTTTGTTTCAAAACATATTGTCTTTTTAAAGAAAGAGTTTCTTCTAAAAGAAGAAAGTAGGAGAAAATTTGAAATTATGGAAGTTCAAGAAGCTTAAACAGACGTAAATCAACTACCTAGACCTAAGACTATTGTTCATGAAGATGAAACAATAGTTCAACCTTTTGACACACAAGAAGTTCATAGGTCAGGTAGGATACTTCAGGTTCCTGAGAGATACAGATTTCTTATAAGTGAACTTAACAACATATTGCTTATAGAAGATGATGAGCCTACTATCTATGAAGAGGTTCTGAAGAGTTCAGAATCTGAAAAATGGCTTCAAGCTATGAAATCCAAAATGGATTCCATATATGAAAGCAATGTATGGACTTTGGTTGACCCACCTGAAGGGATAAAACCTATAGGGTGCAAATGGGTTTTTAAGAAGAAAACTGGCATAGACAGTAATGTAGTTACCCATAAAGCTAGGGTTATAGCTAAAGGTTATCGTCAAAGGCAAGGTGTTGACTATGAACAAACATTTAGCCTAGTAGCTTTGCTTAACTCCATTTGAATACTCCTAGCCATTGCCGCTCATTATGATTATAAGATATGGAAAATGGATGTGAAGATGATTCCTTAATGGAAGCCTAACCGAGGATGTCTTTGTAACACAACCTAATGGTTTCATATCCATGAATGGATAAAAGGTATGTAAGCTTCAAAAATCCATTGATGGATTGAAGTAAGCATCCAGGAGTTGGAATATTCGATTTTATGAGACAATCAAAGAGTTTGGTTTCTCATAAAATCTGAATGAGTCATGTATGTATAAGATGGTTAGTAGGAGTGTAATCATGTTCATTATATTGTATGTAGATGACGTATTACTAATAGGAAATGATGTCTGAACTTTGCTATCAGTTAAAATTTGGTTAACTAAGAACTTCTCTAGGAAAGACCTTCGAGAAGTAACTTATATTTTGGGGATAAGGATCTATAGAGATAGATCTAAGAGGTTACTCAGTCTTTCTTAGTCTAGATACATAAACAAGATGTTAAAGAGGTTTAGTATGAAGCAGTCCAAGAGAGGTTATCTTCCCATGGTACATAGGATTACACTCTCTAAATCCATGTGTCCAAAGACATAAGATGAGAGGACTCATATGAGGCTATAGGCTCAATCATGTATGTTATGTTATGTACCAAACCCTATGTGTCATATGCTCTAAGTGTTATAAGTAGATACCAGTCACACCCTAGTAAGGGTCATTGGGTGGCTGTCAAGAATATCCTTAAGTACTTGAGAAGAACTAAGGATGTATTCTTGGTATATGGAGAATATGATCTTGTGGAAAAGGAAGTGGTTTAGATCAAGAAGTTCATCACGGAACTTGTTGTGGTTTCGAGCATTGTTGACCCAGTGCAATTGGATTGTGACAAAAACAGGCCTATAGTGTAGGCAAAGTAACCGAGGTCTCATCAAAAGTCCAAACATGTACTCAGGTGCTACAATTTTATTAGAGAAATCATTAGTACAAATGATGTCAAAATAGCTAGATTTCCCACCAATTAGAATATAGCTGATCTATTGACTAAGTCTATTTCCTAAAAAAGTTTTGTGTCATATGTACACGCCTGTGGTATTAGATATCAAGGCAATTGGCTTTAATGCTATTGGGAGTTTGTCCGAGATGTGCTCTAAAGGCATTCACCTTTAGCACTTATTGTACAAATCATTTTAGGATTAATAAAGGCATTTTCCATTATTTCGATGTTTATACATTTATGGATTTGATGTTGATCTTAAATTGATTTAATGAATTCCTTGATACCAAACATAGCATGGAGGAAATTCTTATGAGATCATGATAATGATATTTCAATCATGTGTAATTTTGTTAGTATATAAACTTTCCCTGGTTATAGGATTAATGAGATAGGATATCATTAACCCAGATAAACTAGTAGATGTGATACTCCTTGATTGGATCAAACAGTAAATCTTATAAACTGTAGACATGAGTTGTTTAGAGTTAACATATGGATGCTTACTAAAGGTAGTAAGTACATTAGATTGACCTACTATGAGACAATCATATGGATATTCTATTCCAGTGTCAATGATAGTCTCATCATAGCAATGGTGCAAGTATCCTTTGACTTGAGGTGCTCAAGGATGTCTCGGATATTGATCCTGTGCTTTGACTCCGTTATACTAACAAAAAATGAGATACATATAATAAAGAAAGAGGGCTAATTTAGATGATACTAAAAAATTTTAAGAAATAGGTCATCCATTAAAGGCAAGCAGTCACTAGACTTTGATGAGGGGATTTTTGTTCCTCGATTTGTTCTTCATCGGGGAGAATTTTTTCACATTCCTCCCATCGGAGCTCATTTCTCTCATCAAAAACTAATCGCCACGTCGACATTTTATGATGAATTTATGTTAATTGTTTTATTCTAAAAAGTCAATATAAAAACAGATAATATTCTATAATAAATGTAGAAGCAAAGTGTACAATTTAATAAGGAAACAAAATATTACATGAAGTTATATGCAATTAGAAAAATATTCACAGAAGAAGAAATGGTCATTGAAACTTAATTTTGAACCATCTATTGAGCAAGATTTAATTTTATAAAACTTTAATATTCTATAAGCACATAGGTCGTAACGTAATATATGAGGTGTTGATCCCATGATAAATCAATGAATTAATCGAATCCTAATGTGTCTAAGGCTTAAAAATGTAATCAAAATGAAAATAAAAATGAGCAGAAAATTAAGCACTTGAATATGGATATATTCAAAGTGAAATTGTAAAATTAACATAAGAAATCAAAATTAAGCTCAACCGATTAACAATTGAAAATTTATACAAGGAAGATTAACCAATTATGAGAGAAGGGGATTCATCCTATTATCTAATGCTAACTTAATCACTTTTAAGTTAATTCGGTATTGGTCTCAGAAGTTCAAAGGGTGAATACTCTCTCTCAAGTTATAATCATTTAAACCATAAACCCTAATTGAATTGCATCATGGAATTTACAATCTCTTAATTAGAAAGCAGCCCATACATCCAATTAGATCTTAAGTAATCTAATAGATAATTAGTTCCTCACATGAGATATCTCTTTGTATAAATTGCCAATTTGATTGGTTACGTGATCTATGAGATTTTTTAACTTTCAATACCCAATCTAATCATTTTGCTATTAGCTTCACTCTCTCAATTTATTACCGAAGCATGCAAGTACAATAAACAATCACAAAAGCCAACTCATTAACATTAAAATTAATAAAATTAACATTGAATAAGGAACATAACCCTAAAAGAGTTTAAAACATCCTTAAACCCAAATTCATCATTATCACATCCATCTTATACATCAAAATGAAAGAAATAATAAGATGGAAAGACAAATGTAACTTGGAGTGGACTATAAAGGCCACAACACCAAATGGTCCTTCTTCCTCTCTCCTTTTCTCTTCTCTTCTCTCTTCTTCCTTAGCGCCTTTCCTAATGTAGCAAAATGGAGGCTCTCCTTTTTAGGGCTTCTTTCTTTTCCTCTTATACACTTTTTCCATTTAGGGTTAAAAAAAACTAGGTTTTACCAAACCCCAAATTTTTGAAATAACCTTCAAAACATTAAGTTCACAAGTAGTCCCTGCTTCTGTTATAGCGCTGCCACAATCATGACCAATAATTCACAACTGTGGCACTTAATGTTGGCCCCTGGAATTTTTTTTTATGAATAAGCATGATTAAATTAATTTGGGGTTTTGCTAAATTAAATTGTGTTGTAGTTAATTATCATGCTAATGTGAGTAAGATATTATGTTATAGGTTAAGGGAAATAAAGTGT